>JAOXYF010020992.1:0-18617 GCA_028565775.1 Sternarchorhynchus goeldii
GGGGGGGGGGGGGGGGGGTGCAGTCAGACCCTCTCCTGGGCTCTCTGCACAAAGCCAGGCTGTTTTATTCATGTTAATATATCAAAACTGCCACTTAACAATGAATGAGCTCACAGCAAGCTGCTTTGATATAGCTAAAGATGTTAATGATGGAAGTGGAGCCAGCTGATCCACAGCTGTAATGGCTGTAAGAGGCATGTGTTCTTCAAACGGTGGGCTGCTAACTCTAACCATGTTTACTTCATCACTACCGTAAATGTTGCATATCAAAGTATAAACAAGAGTCTCTGCACACACCACGATCTTCCAGGACTCAAAAGAAGCCGATTATGCCGTTTTGTTAGTTTGTTTCAGTTCTTGAGAACTTGACATATGAAATTGCAATAAGCAATAAGCAATAGATCTGCAATAAGATCTAACATTAGCTTCACTAATCTAACATTAGCTTCACTTGACAAAGAAGTAACATTTCAGGTTAATTTGATTTTATTTACGACTTTAGAGTCTGTAACCAAGGTGTCACATATTGTCCAGCTGCTATTGCTGATCGTGCCTTTAATTGCACCTTTGATGGCTTTATAGCTGCTCTGTTACACAGACACTTTGAATATAGGATGTTCTGCTCTGTTGAGATCCGGCAGGAGAAGAAGCTTCCAGCTCTGACTGTTCAGATCTAGGGACAGGTCAGGTCTAACAGAATGGCCCCAAATTGCCCCCTCCACCTCCTGAAGTGTCGCCCCCATCCGAGCTCAACCCCACCCGGGCTCAACCCCACCCGTGCTCAACCCTGTCACAGACTAATGTTGTATGTGCTGAAACTGCCATGTGCACTGGGCTGACAGAACGGCTTCCTGCTGTGCATTGCGTTGTAATTGTATTATAAACACTTTAGCTGTTGTTGCAGGTTTCACAGAGATGACGTTATATTAGAATGCTGAAGAACTAATTAAGTAATTAATTGGCTTTAATACATGCTCTTGTTAATACGGTTAGGAGGGAATGAATAGGTTTGAAGTGTGCTGTTGATCCTGGAGGTGTATTGCACTGACACTGTTTCAGGGCTGATCTGAGTGGAGGATTGCGTGTTTATATGCAGAGGCAGTACTGTAGCCTGTCGGGTCGGTCTGAGGTCCGTAGCTGATCTGAGAGCTGTTGTCCGCTTGGCTGGACGATGGCGGGCCAGCGCAGAGGCGGTGGCAGTGGTTGGAGCTTGGCGGAGGCTGACGCCAGGCTCCAGAGAACGTGGTTCAACTTTCCGGAGAGCAGGCGTCCAGTGTGATGCCCTCGTGTGATGTCAGAGCCTCTGCCCACCCTGCCAGACACGAGAGCTCTGATGGCATTAGGTTCTGGGCCTCTAAGGACCATGATTCGAGACGTGAGTTGGTGCCCACACCCTCGATCAGACTGAGTGGCTAATGAAACCCACTCAACCAAACACTGCCGGCTCTGTGTGTGTGTAGGTGTATGTGCATGCAAGTGTGTATGTTTGTGTGTGTGTGTTTGTGTGAGTGTGTGTGTTGGCAGAATTCCTAAAATTGTATGATTCCCCAAGTGTACTGGAAGCTGAAGAAACCCTGTCTGGCAGGTGTTTAATAATCATGGCTGGGTTACTATAGTGATTAAACTCACAACTGAGTTACCATGTCAAACTTAAACTCGCTTGTTCACTTCAAGACCCATTTTCATAATTTACTGAAGAAAATAGAGAGGGGCATTTTGGCTGTTGTTACCATCCAGAGCTTTGACATTCTGAGCAGAGCCGATTGCTTCATGTTTCATCCAAGGATCATTTCCTTTTTGCCTGGAGCTCCAGCACCAGGCATTCTGTTATACCTCCTGCTGTGTGTGTGAGAATAAGAGAGCAGGCCAGAGAGAGAGAGCTAGAGAGAGGACTGGAATTGAGATAGAAAAAAGGGATAAAAGGGAGCAAGAAAGATATAAGGGGGAGAGAGGTTGGAAAAAGAGAGAGAGAGAGAGAGAGAGAGAGAGAGAGAGAGCAGGGCAGGGGACGCAGAGAAGCAGAGGTGGGATGGGTCCGGACAGCTGAGAGGGGCGGTGGAGTAGCCGAGGTCTGTGCTGGGGCGGAGGTGGGGGGGGGTCCAGTTGGGCTCCGGGCTGAATGGGAGGGGGCCAGGACTCTCTCAGACTCCCCACCCTGCGTGCTTTTACTGTGTGGGATCTCGCTCTGTCTGTAGGAGTCTTATCTGTGGATCAAAGACGTTTGACCAGACACTGTAAATATCTTTGCTTTCTGTGTGTGTGAGTTTGGCTGATCATATAGTGAGTTTTATCCCTGTCTTAAGGCCCAAGACCAGATGCAAAATCCATTTTAGTTTTTCTTTTTAATAGATAAATAGGCTACTGAACCAATTTCAAACCAAAAGCCAAACCCTTGGTAGTACTATATATATATTACATGCAATTAGATTTACAAAAAGGGTGAGACAGATCAAGGAAGAGAGCCATGTGGCAAATGCAGATAAAAATACTTTTCCTGTACTTTTAGTGCTCATTTACCTCCCGTGAAGATCCGTAACGATGCCAGGACTATTATCAGGACTATTATCAGGACTATTATCGGCCCCGTGACTTGTTGTCAGTAGAAAGCAATTATCCACTGTCCGCCACCTTAATGAATGTGTCATGGCTGCCGGAGGAATGGCATCATGGGTAATCATACAGTAATTTGTCTTGCTGGAAGAGATGTGCTGGTTCTCCACCGGCTGTCCTTCTCTGTGGCGTGATGCGATTGGTTGGGCTGCTCCAGAGGGCCGTTGGAAGGAAAAAGTAGAAACTACTGCATGTTTTGGTCGTTTGCGCAGGCGTGAAGCTGAGGACGGACGTCTCGGTGGGCCATGAGCAGGACTTCGATCAGAGACGGCGGTGCACAGCAAGCGCCCGCTCATGCACTCACTACCCCCGACGCATGAAGCACTGGGCGTGCCCGAGCTTCCATGTGGAAGGTGTGTGGGTGGGCGGTGCCTTGGCCCCTCTGTGCCACACACAGTCTGGGATCTCTGCGAATATCTGACTATGGGCAGAGAGAGTGATAACCATTGAGAAATGGAACAAGACATCTCCAATCCCATCAGAGCTGAGAAGGAGCAGTGGGGGGGGAGATCAAAGCCGGAGGAGGGGAGGCGGGCTGGGGTGGGTGGAGAGGGGTAAATAAGAGAGTGAAACTGATGGAGACAGAGAGAGATGGAGAAAGGGGAGAAGGACTTGTGAGAGATCAAACAAATGTGCACGCTCACACACACACACACACACACACACAGATACACACACACACAGATACACACACACACACAGATACACACACACACAGATACACACACATTCACAGAGATGTCCCAGATTCTGATTGAGAGAGAGAGAGAAATACTTATAACCTCAGAAATCCTCTAATGCCTTTCCAAATAACAATCCCAGTTGGTAGGCATGAGATAGAGGCAGTGTAGGTAGGTCTACTGTAATACTGTAACTACAGGAACTGTAGGAAGGATCACTGGGTAGGATCACTGTAGGTATGATCGCTGTTGGTGTGATGGCTGGAGCTAGGTGAACTGCTAATAGGTGTACTATAAGTAGAATCACTGTAGGTAGGTGTGCTGTACGCAGAGGCACTGTAGGTTGGGGTACTGTAGGTTAGATCATTATTGATACACTGTTGTCTTCTAGCGATTGTTGATTCTCTAAAGCTCTTCACATTCCATAAGCAAATGATGTCTAATGTTGTGTATGTGATATGGAGAACTCCGGCCGAGTTTATACAGCCTTCTCTGTGCATGCTGAAAATAGCAGGAATAACACAGCTCTGTGATATTCTTTGTAATTAGGAGGCATTTTTCCCCCTGCTGGATCAGGTTGGAGAGTAACAGCCATGGTACTGACCTGGCTTGTGGAGTTTAGGTTTGAATCCCAATCTTTGCCTTCGTGGTGGTTCTTTCTGGCGATGTTCTCACTGGGAAGGTCTTCCTCTCTGTCCACTGTTGCTAAGCAATGTCTCATGATAACCAGAACTTAATTTTTTTAAACCGGATTGGACAACACTGTATAATGTCTGTACATCTATCAGTCTCTAAATGAGAAGATGTAAGGTACTTCCGGAGAATTCCGGATAATGTATATTACTCACTCCCTCATTGGGGTTATAAATGAAGCATCACATTTATAAGCTACCTGAGAATTCACATCCACATTCCACACACTAGCAGAAGCTCATCCGTGAAAGGTATTCCTGAGCCCTTCTCATCTGACCCAGTCTTCCGCCCACAGGACAGTGCTGTAGCATCAGCCCTAACCCCTCAGCTCTGGAATGTTCCGCCTCTTTCTCTCTGCCTCTGTGTCTCAGGGTCTGACCTCTCTGAGCTGCTTTTCTCCTGAGATGGGTCTGTGTATGTATGTGCCTAATGGTCTTGACCTCCAGAGCAAGCAGCACGGTTAGCATAAAGGTCCTGACACGCTTCTAAATCACCACCTATATAAGCCCGTATGACCTTACAACAAGCTGTATGAATTCCTAGCAGAGAGTAAATATGAAGAAAGAGACTGAAGAGGTTTAAGACACACTATAGCAGTATGAATAATTATTGTTCTAGGAGTTTTCTGTAAAAGAGTATGAATATTTATTAGGTATAAGCATATTATTTTTTTAAATAATGGATGAAGTGTATGAATAGAGTGTCTTATGTGGGTTTTTCTTTTTGGACTTTATGGTGGAGAATCTTTGTTCTTACCCTTCTAGTCTCTTATTCTCCCTATTCTCCATCTTTTCTCCTCCTCCCCGCCCTCCATTCCTCCCTCCCACCCTCCCTCCACGCTGAACAGCTGCTGTTTGAATGGGGATCTTGGCTAGTGGAACGCTTCAGATCCCTTTGGAGGTTAGCATAGCGCTAGTGCTATCGGCAGGGGCCCGCGTGCCCGCCCTGGCCCTGCCAGAGATAAGGCATGAGTGGCGAAGGCTTCCAATCAGAGGGGGTCAATGGAAGCAATTACAGCGGTGTCGGGCAGGCGGGCAAAGCTGCGGTCCACGCTGAGCCCCCTCGGCCCCCGGCCCCCACACGCGTGCCCCTCGCTGATAACACCTCCCAGAAAGGCACCCACTCCCTCGCTCCCCGCCTGGCCCTTTCTGCTCTCTGTCACGTCTCCAAGTTTTGCTTCCTTTAACTAAAGGTTTAGGCAAAGACATTTAGCAAAAGTGACTAGATGTACATAGAGCGGCATGTGGCAAGGATTTATTTATTTTCTATTCGTTTTCTTTCATCCGAGCTGAAATTTCAGTTGTGAGGTGTGGAGTGTGTGGGTCTATGTGAGTGTGTGTTTGTATGTTCACGCGTGTGTATCTGTGTGAGTAAGCATGAGTGTTTGTGCTCACGTGTGTGTGGCAATAGACTGCTGTCACTGGACCATTTGCTGGTCTGGAATGATACACACACACTCACACAAACACACACACACACACACACACACACACACACACGCATCAGCCTTAAACCTGCAGTGCTAGAAGCCACTGACTCAGATTAGCATGTTGTATGGAATCAGCATCACTGGTCCCCACTTTAGTAACCCTCTCTCCTCCTCCAGTGCGTACAAACACTCACTCTGCATGCATTTCACTTCACATCTGTAAGACATCACAGGCTGACAACACAGTTACTATCAATGCTGCCTCTTTCCTTATACGCTTGTGTATTGCTGGAGCTGTGAAAGTGCTACGCTGGTCAGGAGTGCGGAAGCCACACCCTCCCTTTGCGGTCATGCCTGTAGCCCCTCCTACGGGCTCCGCCCCCTTTCCCTATTAATGCGCCCGTGCTCCTGGAGCCCTCTCCTCCTCCACACGTTCCTCTCCTCCCAGCGAGCCAATGATTTATGCTCCCGATTATCGAGCCTTTCTACCCCTCCAAGATTCCGTTCCCGGTGCTGCTGCGGTTAGACAGTCTGTTAAGTTTTATCTGCCATGCTTGGTGTTCCTGGAGAGTGCAGCAGTAGTGTTTATAAACACCCGCTAACAGTGCTGCGGGAGCGAGAGCAGAGAGGTGGCATCTCCACACCTGCTTCCGAGGCTTGTCCCATTCCCACTCCAGCCCCTTCTGCACACGGTGCCCCCAACGTCCGGAAGGCCGGAAAGCCACATAAAAGCCCTCCTCAGATTGGAAAGACCCCCCCCCCCCCCCATTACACAAGTAGGGTTAACTGTATCCTCTGAAGCTGTTGAGGCGAATAGTGTCGAATTAGTTTGTTAATAAACTGCTGGTGCGGGCGTTACTGGGTTTTTCCACAGAGCCAAATATTAAAAGCTATTTGGAAGGCTGCTGTTTGATTTTATAGTCCCAGTGTATCAGTGTATGGCAGCCCTCCAGAGAAGGAATGAGCTTGGCGGACTGCAAGTTGTTATACAAATATGGCGGTGAAATAAAATAAAGCTGGTGCTCAATTTTACGCCCAGACATGGCTGGGTGACTGTCGAGGACGCTAAATAAAACGTGTTTTCATCGTCTCGGAGCAGTCCTTCTCTTTAACCACCATCTTGAAGTCTAGGGTTATTAGCTTGATGCCAGCATTTATGAAGGAAAGACTGAGGTTAGAGGCGTTCCTGAGTCCTGGACCTTCCATAAGTGACACATACAGCAGGGTGGATGGTGTACTGATGAACTGAAACTGGAAGCTTAAAGAAGCTCAGTGAATTGTTTCGTGTTTCATCTCTATTATACGCACTGATCTACTAGATTCTGATGCTAATTATTTGTTAATATGTTTGCTGTAATCTGGTATCATTAAAACTGTAGAAAGAAATGAAGTTGCCTGGCTAAATCACTGCTACTTTAAATGGTTTCATTTATAAATGCTCTCCTCTAGGGCAAGATTTGCCAGCTATTTAGCCTTGTTCATTCAATGTGTTATATTAATTTGTAGATATTTATCTAGTGTAAATGTTTAGGGTTGTTGGAGTCGATATTTGTCTGTAAAATAAATAAGCTCCGTGTTCATAAAGGCCTCCATTCTTTGGAGAAGAAAACGCCAATTCTAATTAAATGTGGCAATGTAAATCTACACACTTGGTCTGATTAAAAAGAATGCTGAGGGCATGGGTCTGTGTACACACACACACACACACACACACAATACGCCAATGCACGCAAACATGCACAGCTCTGAGGTCATCTGCTCTTTGGGCAGAGTTACTGAAGCTGCATTTAAAGTGTGATTAATACAGCAAACACATGATTAACAGACTCCTGCATCATGTCCAGTCCACCAATCACTGGACAGAATGATTCATTTACTCTAATGAGATTTTAGTTAGAGTGCAATGGGCCGAGCTAGTGTTGCACGTCATTAACAGAGGGTGGTTGAGGTGACGGGGCCTCCCTGTGAGGAGGTCCTCCCTGTGAGGAGGTCCCGTCAGCAATGGGAGAGCAGGCAAGACCCTTTTCTCCTTATCATCCCACTCTCTGTTTGCTCAAGGTGAGATTCATTTTCTCAAGGTGAGATTAATTTGGTAATGTGTTTTTCATTTGGGAATTTAATTTCAGCAATCTTTGTTTACTTTCATATACTTTGATATCCTAAACCTGTGTGAACAGATTAACATCCAAATGTATTAGCAGATCACAGGCCAGTCCGATGCTTGGCTAACTGTAATCACTGTGGTCTACTGTAATCACTGTGCTAACTGTAATCACTGTGGTCTGCTGTGCTCATGGTGAACACCTTGCTTTTTTCTTGCTGCCGTTATGTGTGTCGTCTTCTGAGGCTGAAGCTGACGATTAAAGCAGAAATCTGGTGGTGTCACCTGGTACCATGTTATGGTCAACGACTGTTAGACAGCCAATGAGAAGACTTGCCAACTGTGTCAGCCTGCAAGAGGATGAGAACGCTTAAAAAACCCATCACCATGGCAGCAGATGGAAACCATTGTACAGATTATGACACTGAAAAGTGGCGAGTTAACAGCTCGCAGACTGCTGGTTTTAACACTTAATATTAAAAAAAAAATTGCATATGGAAGTCTTCAACCAGTCTAGTCACGGTGTATGGAGATCTTCAACCAGTCTAGTCAGTGCATATGGAGGTCTTCAACCAGTCCAGTCGTATATGGAGGTCTTCAACCAGCCCATTCAGTGTATATGGAGATCATCAACCAGTCTATTCACTGTGTATGGAGGTCTTCAACCAGTCCAGTCAGTGTATATGGAGGTGTTCAAGCAGCCCAGTCATAGTATGTGGTTCTGCAGACCTGCCTGAATGGTTCTATTTGGTTTTTCATGCTAGTTCTTCCATTTAGGCATCAGATTTTTTACATAATGTAAAATCACAATGGTGTTTAAAGGAACAGGTTCACTCCCTCTCTATTTATCTCTCTCTCTCTCTTTCCCTCTCTCTGTTTTCTTGCTGAAGATGGCATTATTTGATAAACTCCCGTTGACCTTGATCCTATTTCCTGTTCCTCTTGAAAGAATGTTGAAACTATTAGAAATCTTATGCAGCCCCTCCGACACAGAAACACTTTTGTTTTGATGTTATCGTTGTTATGAAAGTGTTTAATACACTATTCATTAACTCTGTAACAAACAAAGATAAAGCCCCTTTATGTATCTTTATATATATGAGTTGCCACTCATAGACCATTTTTCCCCAAAACAATGCTAATATCGCAGTTGCTCTGTGTCATTGTGCACACCTAATCTACTGTACAGTTTCTAATCTACACCTAATCTACTGTACAGTTCCTAATCTACACCTAATCTACTGTACAGTTTCTAATCTACACCTAAACTACTGTACAGTTTCTACCTGTTCATCAATCTGAAGTGGTGAGTTAATGGCAGATATATAAATGGCTGCAGGCAGCTCATAACACATGGTGATTGATGGGTCTACCTGAAGGCACAGATGTTGATTTTTATACAACAGATTTGATCTGCCTTAAATTTGATGCATTACGGCAGCTGTCTCAGTATGACACACCGGTGATCCCATTCAGAGGCATTCTACTTAACTGTTTACCTCAGATGTGTAAGTGTTAATGTGCTATTTGTTTTAAATGACATTTTTGGTGCTGAACACTCTACCTTTCTCGTGTTTTGTCACAGTAGAGACACAGTATTACTCTGGAACTGTAAGTCTCTCTGTCTCCTCCTCACACCCCTCTCTCTCTTTCCCGTACCCCCACACAATCCACTCTTTGAGTTGTCCTGAAGTGTGAACACATATTCAGGAATACTCTCCTGTTGACCACCAACTGTAGTATGGACTCATCTCACTGAATGCTACAGTGTGATCTGTGTGTGTGTGTGTGTGTGTGTGTTAGCATGTCTGAGTGTGTGTGTGTGTGTATGTGTGTGTGTGTATATAATATATACAAATATATTCTGATTATGTAGAATGGTGGTGTGTGTAGCAGTATAGCTCAGATCACATGAGCTTAGGAGAGAACAGCTTGCTTAGGCTGTCCTCTGACCTCAGGCTGTCCTCTGACCTCAGGCTCTCCTCTGACCTCAGGCTCTCCTCTGACCTCAGGGGACCGCACAGTCAGTCCTGGCTGAGGCCCGCCATCGGCCCCTACTGAACACGCACAGCGCATGAGGCCTGTTGCTCCTGCAGATTCCCTTCCCCCGTCTGTGCTGGTGCACAGGGGTAACCCGGAGGTCAGGGGAGGCCTGCAGATGCCCTCCGTCGCACTGGGGCAGACTGGGGCAGAGTGGGGCAGACTCGCACATCTGTTGGCATGAAGCAGGGACTTGGCTGGGGACGTTGCAGTTCTGAGGGGTCGCCTGGATCCCACTGGCAACCCTGTGGTTTGGTGGGGAACCCAGAACAGGGCTGCATGTGTAACCACTGGACAGGCGCTCAGAAGTCTGACACATGACACATGTTTTCTGCACATTACTAATGCTGACGAGAGAGAGAGAGAGAGAGAGAGAGAGAGAGAGAGAGAAGTAATGACATGCAGCTGGTATTGGTGTGTCTGCAGGAAGAGTGTGGTGGATAAGGTAGTAATGGATGGAAGCTGTCCAAGGGGAGGAGGTTACAAGGAGAGCATGTCGAGACTGGCTGTGGAATGTCCATCTTAGCTGTGGAACAGTACACACACACACACACACACACACACACACACACACACACACACACACTTCCTGATTCCTTCCAAAGAGGGACTGCAGCCGCGGTGCTGATAGGGTTTCATATGTGATTGTGGATTGAACCTGGCTGAGTGAGTATTCACATGTAGGCCCATAGAGCAAACAAAACACAGTGCTCCCAGCTGGCGCTTCTGGATCACAGCGTGTGTTGTCCTCAGGTAGGTGTTCGCTCCCATTACAGTACCATGAGAGACATGGGCTTCTCACAGAGAGCTACAGCAGCACTGTTTCACAAGTCCAGTACAGGCAGTCAAGCGCGACTTTTAAAGTTCTTCTAAAGTTTGGACTCGAACCTTTTTTTACCTTTTCTACCTTTTTCTGTGTCGTTTTTGATTTATTGATGCAGCGGCTTCACGGTAAACAACGTGTTTCCATTCACTTGTTTGTGTGTGTGTGTGTGTGTGTGTGTGTGTGTGTGTGTACTTGCGCACGTCTGTGTGTGTACGTTTGTTGTTTTTTGAAACTTTGTGTGATGTTTTCTCAGAAGTCCTGTCACATGTGTGTCCCGCAGACCACAGACGCACATGGCCATCACAAGGCAGCATGTGTGCGTGACGTGTGCCGATGTCTCAGGGTGACTGAGATGCACCAGAGTGCTTGATTTGCGCACTAGTTTCCTCCTTTACAGCCATCGCTGGTTTATCTGTACTGTTTTTGTTTTTTCTCTCTTTATTTTCTTGGGGGGAGGGTTTGTTTGGTAAATCAAAGACTTCTCTACCTTTTAACTGACTTCTCTTGCTGCTGCAGGCTGTTTAATCAAAGGGCAAAGCAAACATAAATTCGGTGTCTCTTTCTGTCTGAAGTTTTAATTGGGCTCCGCAAACGTGTGGCCTGCTTTGTCTTGTGCAGGATATGACAAGTCAAAGAGAAACTGGTGATTGGACAAGGATATGACAGGTCAAACATAAGACAACTGATGATTGGACAAGGGCATGACAGGTCAAGCATAAGACGACTGATGATTGGTGGATGATTAAAAAAGTTCAGCAGAGATAGAATTCTGTATGTGTGATCATAACTATGTGCACGTGTGCACATTTACACACAACTCACTTATATGTTTTATATGTTGTAGGATGCACGCACACATATGTGTATAGCAGAGTGTACATTTTGCTCTCTGATGATGACCTCTGGCCTGCGAATATAAAATGTCTGTGTAGAACATTGTGAGCCAGTGACATAGCTCGTGTAGGTTAAAGGGCAGCTGTGAGTGAGACCAGCGAGGTGCAGTTGGTGATATGAGTAGAGAGCAGCCATTTAGGACTCCCTGCATGGAACTGCAGTCCCATGTAGTTTCTGAGGTAATTTCTTTGAAGCTCAAGAGTTCTGCAAACTCAGGAAGAAAGATGTTTTGGATTTAAGCATAAAAGCTCAAGAAAGTCGTCTTAGGCATCAGATGTGTAAAGAACTGTAGCCTACGCCGATGTTTAAACTGAAAGTTAGACTATAACACATTCCATCCCTGACCAGCTGTGTGTGTTTTTGCGTGGGAGTGTGACTGTTCTGTCAGTCAAAAGTGTGTGAGAATGGTTTCTCTCACTGACGCATCTCGGAAACTGAGGGTTCTGTGCTTTCAACGTGGTCCTGGGTCTGTGTGGTGAGGAACAGTGCCACCCTCTGGATCATATGTGCATTCATGCTTGCATGGGGGCTGTTCCCAGATCAGCATAATCCACTGGATTTTGTGTATGGCTGCATAACTGTGAAAACTCATTCAGAGATCAAAGAGGATCAGAAAACAGACAAGGTGTGTATCTGTGTGTGTGTGTGTGTGTGTGTGTGTGTATGGGGATTGGTATGTGGGTGGGATGGTTTGTGTTTGTATATGTTTGTATGAGCAGGGTAGTGCCATGCTTTGTGAATGACAATATTAGAAACAAGTTTCCCCAGTGTACTATGTATTCAAGTGTGTATGTGTGTGTGTGTGTGTGTGTGTGTGTGTGTGTCTACGTGTGTGTATGTGTGTGTGCATCTAATGGCGGTTCTCGACAGTTAAACATCTAAGAACAAGTATGTGTGTATGTGTGTGTGTGTGTGTGAGAGAGAGAGAGAGAGAGAGAGAGAGAGTGTAAAGGATGTACTTGCTGTGAGGGTAGTGTTTGGCTTGGTACAGCAGTGCTCAGGAGTTGATAGTGCACAGCATAATTCAAGAAACTTTAACAAGTGATTCTCCCCTGCTGACTGTCTGACTCACAAGCTGCAGACACAAAGTGTGACTGACCCTGACACACACACACACACACACACACGCACACACACGCACGCACACACACACACACACACACAGTCTCTCTCTGGCTGGTTCTCACTCATACTCATGCTTACATATATTTATTTCTGTCTCTTTCTGCCCAAGTCTCTGTGTCTGTCTGTCTGTCTCTCCTGTCTCTCTCCTTCTCTCTCTCTCTCTCCTCTCTCTTTCCTCTTTCTCTCATTCTCTCTCCTTCTCTCCCTTCATTTGTCTCCCTCTCAAATTATTTTTCAGCCAATGCTGTCACAGTCTGTCTTTCTCCACTGTTCCTCTCTCTCTCTCTCTCTCTCACTCTCTCTCTCTCTCTGTCCCCCGTTCTCTCTCTCCTCTCTCCCCTCCCTCTCTCAAGCCTGAGCTTTGCGTTGCACTGCCTCAGTCTCTCTCTGAGCAGTGTATGTGTTAGCTGTGTGTGCGCGTGTCTCTGAACTCGCAACATGTGTGGTGCGCAAGTGTAGTCGCGCACGCGCGCGTGTGTGTGTGTGTGTGAGTAGATGTGCACAGTAGCACAGAAGTTGCTAGGGGATAAAGTGGAGTGCAGAGAGCGAGTGTGAGGGGATTTAGTGAGCGCCCAGCGTAGCTGTTTGAGCAGGCTGAGTGTCCCACAGCAGAGCTCCACCAGGAGGCTGGGAGCCCTCTGCTCCGCAGCTCCGCAAGAAGTCTGGGCAGGACTGCGGACAAGTAAGTATGAGCTTACAGTGTGTGTGTGTGTGTGTGTGTGTGTGTGTGTGTGTTTATCCTACTGTGTGAACAGGAACAGATAGTGTTAAAGACTGCAACCTTGACATTTTGGTTGTGCATCTGTATATTCAAGCGCATTTGGGCTTGTGTTTCTGTATTTTCTGTTTCAAAAACAGAGTTTTGTGGTTGGGTATGAGTGTGTGTGTGTGTGTGTCACAGTTTTTTACACTCAGTGTATTCAGTTTAAGTGTCATCCGGTGTAGATAAAGAGGATATTGATCAAAAGTCTGTTTACAGCCCTAACCTGCAGGAAAAGAGAGAAGAGAGGAGAGAGGAGAGAGGAGAGAGGAGTCTAAAACCGAGAGAGGCAGAGAGAAAATGAGAAAGTGAACGAGTGTAGCCAGATGATCTGAATCGTACTCCATGCAGGCAAAGCCTCGCTTGTCTTACCTGGTTCTTCTGGCCCTGGATCTTCTCTCTGGTCCTGCGTGAGGGACCCGTGTGTCCTGCTGCTCTCTCTGAGCTCTGAACGTCGCTTCTCCTGCAGAGAGAGATGGAGAGTGTGAGATTAGGTAGAGTAGAGTGAACGTGTGTGTATGGAATGGTTCTGTTGTTTTGAAAAAAAGCTAAGTCACGCAGCTCTTCTGCTTAAAACAGCTCTTGTGAACGTTTTTATTCCAAGTGGGTGTGCAGATGTTTATAAGTAGCCCTGATTTTCACTTTAATGGTCTGCGTATGGCTGCATAAGGACTTCAGCATAATGTGCACTAAACCTTGTAAACAAACGCTCCTATAATGAAAACTACTAACTGTAGCATTAACCCCAGACCACACAATAACAGAGCTTGCTCTGAGTGTGTGTGTGTGTGTGTGTGTGTGTGTGTGTTCTTGTAAAGGAGATACTATGGTAAACAGCAAGACGGCGCACATGGGAAGGAAGTGATAAAGATGCTGGGGTCAGCAGACAGGAAGAGGATGCTCCTCGCATGCCCCAGCCTTGCTGTGCGGTAGAGTAAGTGATGAAACAGTACAAAAAGAGAAAGAACTTTTCACGTCAAAAGCTACAACTTTTGTAGGCACCTACAGTTTTTTCACCCCTGCTGGGTGTAGCGTGCAGCAGAGGTGGCTCTGTATGACTCCAGGAGGAGCCGGGTCTTAACGACAGGAAGCTTGGGCATGTGTCGTTGGTGCAGTGATATCAGCACTGTAGTACAGCTGGGACTGCTGACTTCAGCTGGAGCCACCTGGGTGATGTGGGATTAACCCTGCTTTGCACTGTGAGATTTCGCTTCCATGACGACTGAGTGCCTTGGCGTCACGTCAAGTTGTGATTCTCTTTTGATGCACAACCAGTGAGTGACGACACCATAACAGTACGTCTGCGGGAGGTACAGGTGCGAAGGTTTCACCGCAGTACTGAACCGAGCTGCTTCCTTCAGCCATCACTACTGTTGACTTCTGGTTTCTGTGCCCTTGGGGCCGACCAATACATCATTTCATTTCACATGAATTAGCCAATCTTAACTCCTGTCTTAGCGTGCATGGTGTGCAGTTAATCTAGCAGGTATTGCTATGGAAATTAAGCTCAAGTCGATGAATTGTGTATATTTTGAATATTTCATCATTTTAAATGTGACCAAAGGGGGAAGTCTGTGGATGTGCAGTTATGATTCACAGTAAATATCTGAGCAGCTGAAACTAAAGCGGAAATCTTTTAGGCCACTTGTCTCTGGACATTCATGCATGTTCTCTTGAGCACAAGCCAAAGTCAAACCTCTAGACAATGTAAATTCACTAAAGGCTGATTGGTTACTCAAATTCTCAATGAAAATTCTGATTGGTTCTTCTCATTTCTATAGCAAAGCAAGAAGATTTGGAGGCTCTTTGTGAAAAGAGAACCGGATAGTGTAGTGGGAGGTGGTGTAGTGGGAGGTGGTGTCATGGGAGGTGGTGTCGTGGGAAATATAGTGAGAAGTGGTGTAGTGGGAGATGTGATGAGAGATGGTGATGTGAGATATGCTGTTGTGGTCTTAACTAAAGAACAGAGAGCTTTAATTAATTTGGGGAAATATCATGGGGTTCCTGCTTATGCTGGCTGTGTGTGTGTGTAAGAGAGAGATGATTAGCTGTTCAGACTGGGAGAACAGTGTCCTTGCCCTGCTGGAGCAGAGCCAAGGCCCAGTCAAGATCTAGCACGTTTCACAGAGCACACATCCTTTCCTTCGCCTGTCTCTTCCGTCTCTGTCTGTCTTTCTCTTCCCTCATGCTATACTCTCTCTCTCTCTCTCTCTCTCTCTCTCCCTTTATCTCACTCTCTGTTACTTTTACACATTTCTTTCCACCTCTTCCTCCATGTCTTCTCACTATCTGTTCTACTCTTCCTCTGCTATTTCTATCATCCTGTGTGTGTGTGTGTGTGTGTGTGTGTGTGCATATGTCTGCATATGTGTGTTTGGGTATGTGTGTGTGTGTGTGTGTGTATGTCCACAAGTGTGTGTGTTTGTACATACGTATGTGTATGTTTGATATTGATGTTACTGGCTTGTTTTCTCTATGACCTACTTTGGGCACTCTGACACACATACACACACACACACACACACACACACACCAGCTGCTAGGTGTCATCGCTGCAGATAGCCTTAGAGATTACTCTAAGGGTTTTGTGTGAGGACATTCCCTTTGTAAACGAGCTTCTGTAGCATCACAGGGAAATGATCCAGTGAGAGAGAGATAAGAGAGAGAGAGAGAGAGAGAGAGGGCAAAGTGTGAGAGAATAAGTGAGAAGGAGAGTGGGACTGAAAACAGGGACTGAAATAGCAGTTTGTGTTTGTCCTGGCACACTGTCCAGCTTTGGTTGCCCACATGGACCTTGATTATGTGACATTTCACTGGCCAAATATTGTTGTCCCTCAGCAAAGCAGGAGAGGACCGGGGGGCCCTTCCACAGGTGTCCCTGGGGGCCCCGCTCCTCTCCCCACACACTCAGCCTGTTCCTCCGCTCCCTCTGCTGCTGGCTTATGCCACTGGCTACATTTAAATGGCTCTTAATCTGCAAAACCCATTCAGGAGTGATACTGTGCATGTTTTAACATTCGGACATTTTCTATAGTACTAGTAGGCGTTTAAATAGGCATTATCAAACACTGTGACTCTATATTTGTGTATGTGTGTGTGTGGGTACATGGGTGCATGTGAGTGTGTGTGTTGTTCGCAGTCAGTCTTTATGGCATGAACTTCATGAGGTCCATGCGTGTTTTTGCAGGCTGGTCCTAATGGCAGGAGCAGTAGATGTTTGTTTTCATTACTACGATCTCTGATAGGTGCTGAAAACGAAGGTGTTATATGTTGTTATTCATGCAGGCACAGTTTCCTAGCTGGTATAAGGCCAATGTGACACTTTCAAAAGCAGAGTCTTAAAATATGTTCATATTCTGATGTGCAACAATCTATATCATATGCAAACATCACTCTTCTACAAACTACAGTTTCAGTGTAACTCAGTGGTGCTGAACTCCTCTCCTAAATTACTAACTTGTTTGTTCTGTGGTTTGCCGCTAAAATCTGGGTTTTTTTATCTTGATTTTTTCCACAGAGCAGTTTCCTGGGCAGTGCTAGCTTCTCTGTCACTGAACTCCTCAAGTCAAAGGACCAGCAGCTCGCTTTAAGCCTGAGGTGAGTACCTGGTATTTGTAGTCCAGAATTTGTTGCAATGCTTCTAAGTGGTTTAGATATTTGAATCATAGGACGAGATGCTTAGAAAGATGCTTAAACTGGCTTAGAAGTGCTTGTTTGTTTGTTTATTTGGTCCCTGGTTAGTACAGTGGAAGCACAAAGGCAGGTGCAGTTGAAGAAGAACCTGTGAACTGGCAGGTCTCGTGTGCTTACGAGCTGAGCCTGCGTGCACTCACATGTCTTACAGAGTTCCCAGAAGGCAGTGCGTGTCAGAAAAGTTCCTCTGATCAAACCACGTGCGGACGCCTGCAGCTCGTTTACAGATCCGGGAGTCAGAGCGGTGGAGGGGGTGGGGTTCATCTCCTGCGCACCATGTCACTTCCTGCTGTGACCCAGACAGACGTGACTATACGGCTGTGAGCGGTGTGTCAGCAGTGTTGGGTCATTAGATGGCAGCTCAGCTCTGTGATGGGGGGAGGGGCTGCATCTGCATAACGTGCGGCTAGGATGGATGAAACAGGTGAAAGCTGAGTGTGTGTGTGTGGGAGGGTGTAGTTGAGTTGGCAGTTTTAATAGCACCATCCTGCACACCACCTGTTCATTAAAGGTGATACACACATGTGCATGTTTTTACAATATGGTAGCCGCATACCTACACACACACCACCCGGCAGATGCAGATAGCACCTGTACGAATGAGGTACTGGGGAAAAAAGGTTCATACTTTCCTTCAGAGAGAGAAAATGCATCCCACACGCAGATAAGGTTAAGAGCCAAGCTGTGTTTCTAGAACCATCTGTGCTTCTAGAACCATCTGTGTTTCTAGAACCAACCGCTAACAAAGTTGCTAGGTCACTCCCAGTCTAGTGCTCTCCTACGCCTTCCTCCCCCCACACTCACTCTCTCTCTCTCTCTCTCTCTCTCTCTCTCTCTCTCTCTCTCTACCCAAGTGGTGCACACTGAAGTTTTTCATTGCCTCTAACTCATAATTGTCACTGTTGTGACCATACAGCCTGCCAGAGCTGTATGGGTGTCTGTGTGTGTGTGTGTGTGTGTGTGTGTGTGTATGGGTGTGTGTTCACGTGTGTGTGTGGAGTAAGTAAACAAATAAACTCTAAACAAGGCTTTAAGCCTAGCTGTCTTCTCAGGAGTAATATGTCTATCCTCTTTTTACCTATCTTTCTCACCCACTTGCTTTTCTTTCTCCCTTTCTCTCTCCTTCTCTTCCCCCCTCTTGTGTGCGCACACACACTCACTCACACACTCACTCACAGCATTTCCACTTTTCCTGGAGAATGAAAGGAACACACACCTTCTGAAAGTATCCTTTAATCAAGAAAGAGAGTAAAGAGGAAGGGGAGGGAGGGAGGGAGAGAGGGAGAGGAGAGGAGAAAGAGAGAGAGAGAGAGAGAGAGAGAGAGAGAGAGAGAGAGAGAGAGAGAGAGACTAGACTCCAGTGTTAGACAGATTAGGTTATAGGGTGGTGGGTCACTTCCTCTGAGCAACACAGAAACTTTTTTTTTCCGTCCTTCTCCATAATTCATCAGCTGCTGGTAGGTTACCATGGCATTTAAGTCAAATGAGTGGTGGGAGAAGAGTGGTTTTTGAAGTATGAACAAGAATAGAAGATTTAGCCTCTAGTTAATGTCCAGTACGTGTGTGCTGGCTGTAGTTAACGTCCAGTACGTGTGTGCTGGCTGTAGTTAATGTCCAGTACGTGTGTGCTGGCTGTAGTTAATGTCCAGTACGTGTGTGCTGGCTGTAGTTAATGTCCAGTACGTGTGGGCTGGCTGTAGTTAATGTCCAGTACGTGTGTGCTGGCTGTAGTTAATGTCCAGTACGTGTGTGCTGGCTGTAGTTAA
>JAOXYF010020993.1:0-18603 GCA_028565775.1 Sternarchorhynchus goeldii
CTCTCTCTCTCTCTATCTCTCTCTCTCTCTCTCTCTCTCTCTCTCTCTCTCTCTCTCTCTCTCTCTCTCTCTCTCTCATATGGTGTGGTTAGCACAGTTGTCTCTCAGTGCTGAATCTTGGGTTCAAGACCCCCTCTGGGTGGAGTTTTCATGTTCTCCCTGCACTCAGGTTTCCTCCCACAGTCCCAAAACATAGAGGTCAAATGAATTGGTTACTCTAAATTGCCTTGGTGTGAGTATGTGTGTGTGCCCAGTCATGGATTGGCACCCTATCCTCAGAGTATCTGCCCAGTGCCTGATGAATTCCCCTGGATGGGCGTGGGACCCCCTACCACCCTGAGTTGGGTTAAGTGGTTTGGATAATGAATGAATATTCTACACCCCTTTACACTTAAACCCAGATTTCAACATTAGTCGTCTTGTTGCAGTAGACCAGCTCTCCTTCTCTCTCTGTAGGCCACGAAAGCAAAGGGACATTAATATGATCTAAAGCTACTGGTGGTTGATCATCATCATCATCATCATCTTCATCACTTCTACCAGTTCTTATGTTCAACATGGTTTGATAAGGGTCATCTTGAAATGACATGGACTGGTGAAACATACACATCCATGTATATACATGGAAACAGCCTTGAATAGCTTTTTTTAATCCAGAGGGGTGTTTACATGTAAACAGCTGAAAATAGCACACACACACACACACAGCTGTTTTCACTCTGTCTGATGTGGAATCTCAAGTTCTGATCTTTTCTGGATGCTCTCATTTTCGAGCACTCCAATCAGCACCACACACACTATACACACATTACACACTACACACCACACACACTATACACACATTACACACTACACACCACACACACTATACACGCATTACACACTACACACAATAAACAGCACAGCCACTACACACCACGCATCCCACAGCACACACACATTACACAATGCCCACACGTCTAGTCAGCAAACACATTTCACACATATTTTACACAGGACACACACACACACACTAATCGGCACACACACAACACACACACTACACCAGGGCACACACACTACACCTTTCCCTGGCTCAAAACACCTGACCCAGCATGTGAAAGGCTCGAGACTTATCTGATAGACTGGAAACAGCATCCTGACACGTATGTTACTGTAACTCAGTCACATCATCATGGGATGTGTCCCCCTTCACCTACACTGATTGGTCCCTAACCACCTAAATATACACATTACTCTCACTGTTTTGTGCCTGTACATGTTGTTGCCAGGTCACTAATTGCTCCGCCCACAGTTTAAGGGTGACTGCTTTCAGAACAGTCAACCAGATTTGTCCTTCATTTCCACTGGTCTTTCAGCAACATCATTCCCTGTGTGTGTGTGTGTGTGTGTGTGTGTGTGTGTGTGTGTGTGTGTGTGTGTGTGTGTGTGTAGGGGGGGGGGGTCAGAGTCCATTTGACTTGATTATGGTGTGTCTGTGAAAGACATGAGAGAGAGGGAGGAAGAAGGAGAGAGAGAAAGGAAGAGGCAGAGAGAAGGAGAGTGGGAGAGATGAAAGGGAGGGGAAAAGAGGAACAGAGTGCATGTGTCATTAATGATAGAGAGAAGTGTAGATGCACTGAATGGATTATTGAGTTCCTATTGAGAGAGAGAGTGTGTGTGTTTGTGTGTGTGTGTGTGTGTGTGTGTGTGTCTCATTGTACAGAGCGAGGTGTGAATGGTCTAGGAAGAATTTCCACCAGGTAAAAACTCTAACCTTGAACATTTGTCAGTATACCTTTGTTTATAATTCCCCTTTCCAACAACACATTCCTCAGCTTCACTGCAGCACAACACTCTGCATTTTTCCCTGATGGAGTACAGGTCACCACAGTTCTTGCTCTGACCTTCTGACCTTCTGACCTCCATACTACGGGCCGAGAGCCGGAACTCACACTGGCGTTTTATTGGCTCTTCAGATGTCCATCACCTTTTTGTAAATGCCCCCTGCCCCCAGCCTTGACCCTAACCATGACCCCATGTTGAAGGTTACACTAACCCACACATTATAAAAGTCCTCACCGACACACCTGTCAGGCCTGAGTCATTTACGTATTAACCTACATAATGCTGATCTCAGATCAGCCCTTTTTTTCCTTCATTCACAGAATGGATCCCCTCAGCTCCGCCCACAGAGACTCACACACAAGTACATCCACACGGTGCTAAATAGAAATCATCTCTTGCATGCAAACAAACATTTAAGACTTTGCGATATACATAGACACATACAAACACACAACAACAACACACACACACTTCCAAGTCTGGAATTAGTTAATTAACATGTTATCACAGATTATCATGTTAATATATTGCATAATACGTGCGCCGCGGAGCTGTCCTGTTGCCCTGATGAGGAGTAATCATCCCATTTAATAAAATAGATTAAGATCCAGTGTCACAGCTCCACCCCTAGGAGGTGCCACATTGGCCTCTCCAATCCTCATTGGCTCTTTCTTGCTCTGGCTCCGCCTTGGCACCGCCAAGTTGTTGTTATTGTTGATGTTGTTGTTGTTTTCCTGTCTTGGTTTTGAGAATAACTATCTTCCACCAGTCCCTCCTGTGCTCCACTTCCGCTCCACCTGTACTGTAGATTTAGCTCCACCTGCACTGTAGGTTAGCTCCACCTGTACTGTAGATTAGCTCCACCTGTACTGTAGATTAGCTCCACCTGTACTGTAGATTTAGCTCCACCTGTACTGTAGGTTAGCTCCACCTGTATTAGCTCCACCTGTACTGTAGATTAGCTCCACCTGTACTGTAGATTTAGCTCCAGATTCAGCAAGTACCCTTAAGTCCCAAACAGACGTGTTTCCATAGCACAGAGTGGCAGTGACCTTTGACCTCCAGCTCCGCAAAGCTTCGCGCCTGTGCCCTCCTGTCCCACTTGGCATGGAGATGGTCTGGAGACCCCTGCTTATCCCCTGCTTCATCTGATTGGTCTCAGCTGATGACACTCTTTTGCAAGTATAATGTTGTTTTCATATTTTGTCGTTGTGCGGCGGCAGCAGGAGGTAACGGGACTGACAGATGAAAGAGGAGTGGAAAGGAGCGTCAAGAGGAGAAACGTTTCTGTAACATGCACATTGACCCAAAACTGGCCGACGAGTCCAAAACATGACCGCTGTCTACTTAACAGCTGCCTCTCGGCCGATTTCATAATCATCGCGGAAATGACAGACGAATAAGTGTCATTATTCATGTGTCATTTCCGTGCCATTCAAGCTCAGTCCTGCGGCGAGTTTCTGACCACAGCACTGCTCAGTAAAGTATGTGTGTCTGTGTGTGTGTGAGTGTGTGTGTGTTGTGATAGACCACAGTACTGCTCAGTAAAGTTTGTGTGTGTGCGTGCGTGCATGTGTTTGAGCAGCACAGCCTCAGAGGCACTAAGGCCGGAGGTATGACTGCATAGGGAAGGAAACTAAATCTAAATCAAGAAGAAATGCAGTTTTGATTAAATCTGTTCAGTGTACATGCTGAGCAGTTATTCCTCATTATAATGGCAGGTTTAGTGCTGCTATAAGTGACCTCTATAACACTCTAATAACTCTGGTTAATGTATTTAGGTCAAACTAGAATAACACTGGCTTTTTTTGTTTACTGTTTTGTTTTTGTTTACTGGTTTTTTTTTTTGTTTGTTTGTTTTTTTTACTTCCAGATATGGCATTTCACCCTCTCAGACTTTTAACTCTTATTCCAGTCCAAAATTGGTTGACACTTCAAACAAATCTACTAGTCGTTTTCATTTATGGAAGAATTGTACCTTTCTGACCCATGACTGTGGCCTAACCACCCTTTCTTTGTTTTCTAGTGTTCACCCACCAATACACCAATACCAATACTTATCGATTACTCTCTGGTAGATAAAAGACTGCTGTCATTAGTCCGATCCTGTAACTGCAATCCTATTGCGATTCCCAGTCATTCCACCACCACCACGTCGATACATTTCGCAGGACATGATATTGTTCGATCGCCATGGTGCCATAATGTATGCGCGCTGTCTAATCAAGATTTTGTAGATTTTTGTCTGTCGATAAATAGATTATTATTTAGAGGTCACTCCGCCAATGCCGAAGGGTAAAGCTCCACGTAACGAGTTGCAATAGTGAACCGCGTTTATTAAGAGCACAGCGAACTGACGGCGACAACGTTGAGAAACATCGAGAAACGCGCTTAAATAAGACGAACAAGACTCTGGTGTAACGCATGGTTACAAACAAGATACGAACACAAGACAATTAAACGAAATGAGGATTGCTTGATTTGATAACATTTACTGTACACTCCAGGCTCCTAACATTTATGAAGAATGCCTCTGTTTACTATCAGAACATTTTGCACCGTATAAACAAACAAACAAACAAAAAATGTTTACAGAAACGTAAAAGACACTTTTCTGAAAGTGGTGATGAGGACGCTAAGTTACTGGCAAGTCAGATTCTTCCTTAAATCTGCACGTGCCATATTTCTCAAATTTGGCAATCTTCAGGAATTACCAGCAAGCAGCAGAAAAGAAACATCAGTTGAAAGAGTTTTATGTTTCTCCATAAAGTTCAAGTCAGATGGTCAATCTAATTTCAGGGTTGGTTTGCAATGGGAGTATTGCCAGATTAAGATAGACCAGCTGTGGCTATGCAGTTACTACATAAAGGTGTTGCTAGTGCTTACAGTGTTTATAAAGGCATTCATAAAGGCTCTTAGAGCTCTGACCTGAGGTCATTTTCTGGGTTTTAGTTTTTTTTTGGGGGGGGGTCAGTAGAAACCAACTGGGAAAGCTGTTCCCAGACCAATACTGTGTGTCACTGTTCCTTCAGAGGTGGTTCCTGCTGATGTTCTCCTTTCTCTTTACCTGGGAATATCAAGGGAAAAAAGATGAAACACTAATTTGCAGTGCTCCAGTTTGAGTGTTCCAGTGCAGTGCTCCAGTTTGAGTGTTCCAGTGCAGTGCTCCAGTTTGAGTGTCCCAGTGCAGTGCTCCAGTTTGAGTGTTCCAGTGCAGTGTTCTAGTACAGTTCTCCAGTGCTGTGCTTCAGTCTGATGTTGAAGGCAGCATGGGCATAATTAACAACCCTTTTTCTTAGATTAGCAGATATCTACTGAAGAGCATGTAGACACATACAGCTCTCCAACTGCAATATACCCCACTAAAGCCATAACATCCACCCTCAGAATCAATATCTCACTGATCTCACAATGCTACTCTGCTACTATATAATGCTACTAATCTTACAATCACTACCACACCAGCCTCTGGGAGCACAGCTGGTCACCGGTTTCACTGGGGAACCAGAGGCAGTATGACTACCGTTCTAAAATACAGTTGTATTTTTATGGTTCTGTTTTTAGTTTGAAAGACAGAAAGTGTGTATGTGTGTGTGTTTGAGTCAGTGAGAAAGAGAGAGAGCTGGGAAAAAAGTTTGAATGAAATGTTAACAGTGTTACATTTATGGTAACCTTGGTTGCGTTCTTGTCCTTATCTCAGTGGGAGGCTGTTGACATACTCAAAGAACAACCTGCTGTTGTTCGGTCTCTTTGTCACAACTGAAGATTGTGCTGTTGCCATGGCTACACCCAGCTACAAGGGCAGTGCTCCTCGCACAGCAGTAGTACCAGAAGATTTCAGAAAATATTTGAAGATATTCAAAAGTTGAAACAGCAATATTTTGACTATGTTATTTTCTGATAATTTTATGATTGTGTAAAACCTTGCACCGCAATACTGCTCACGTTTGGATCTCAATAATGTATTCGTTTTTAGTTATGTATTTGTTCTCAATTATGTATTCGTTGAACTAAAATCATTTTTTTATTCCTATTAACAGACCTAAAGGAAAGTAATTTGAGTGAAAGTTTTGTGGTTATATATTCTTGAACCCAGGAGACTCCAGGTGTTCATATCGATGCTGGGACTCCAGGTGTTCAGACAGGTGCTGGGACTCCAGGTGTTCAGACAGGTGCTGAGACTCCAGGTCTGTAGGCTCCGCAGTGCAGCAGAACGTCTTAGACAGAGAAAACATTCCTGACAACTGTAGACCAAACAACAAGAGTGAAATTCGAAGGAGAATCAAAGTCCTCAGTCAAATAAGGATGAGGACAATATCACCAACAGATAGGTGAGCTCTCTCATGCACCAAACAGGAAGCTGCACAGCGAACCAGAACATCTCTGGTGGGTAGACGTGAGACGTGAGACGTGAGACACGGGGGAGAATGCAGGGAGACCTTGTTATGGTCTTTCTCTTTTTTTGGCTGTTTTTTTCAGAACAAACTTACAAACACAAGGATGGCTATGATCAAAAGCTGCTTGTATTTCTGCACCATTGTTCTACGGTTTCTCTTCTTGTAAATTTTCCACAGGGGCATGATGGGAAATCATTTCAAAAGCAATCTAGTTGCAGTCTTGTAAATAGTGACCTTGCAAAATCCCCAGTTTTTGAAAAATCTATTGAGTTTTGAAAAGTCTATTTGAACATCTACTTAGACATTAGTTGATTTATTACAGAATTAGAGAACAATTGTACGAATACACAGGAACCGGAAAAAAATTTATTTAAAAATATTTATTAAATACTTTAATAAGGAGCATTAAGCAAAGAAAGTTACATTCACACTGAATTGTCGTGTAATTTCATCTAACATTTGATATTAATTTAAACAATCTTTACAATTGACTTTTCGTTTGACTCATTGTGTTCAGTGTTGATGTCTCTTGTTGTGTTCAGTGTTGATGTCTCATTGTGTTCAGTGTTGATGTCTCATTGTGTTCAGTGTTGATGTCTCATTGTGTTCAGTGTTGATGTCTCTTATTGTGTTCAGGCTTACTTCAGTTCTGTCAGTGTCATGTCCATAGTCATGTTTTGCTTCACTGTAGGTCCTTTTCATGTTTCCAGGTTCTCTTTGTTCTACCATTGATTAACTAATCATTCATGTTCAGTTTCTGCATGTTCCCTGTACCTTTATAGTCCTTAGTACTCCCTGTTATGTTTTTAGTGAAGCAGGTGTTGAAGGTCCATGTGGTTTTTCTTTGTATTGTCTTGTGTTAACATGCTCTTGTTTAGTGTCCCGTGTTCACTTTGTTCATTAAACCCCGTTTGTTCTTTCATCTCTGCCTGTGGTTCCCATTACCTTACCAGCAACTGTGTTCTGCCCAAACCACCCCACATCACAATAGAGCTTTAAGAATATTTCATGGAGCTTTTCATTAAATAATCAATGTCATGAGCAGAAATTGGCATTTTAGAAAGAGTGAAGGGAGCAGCACAGGGGAAGTAAGAGGCACTTTGTAAGAATGAGTGTCTTTATTCTCCGTAAACATCCTCAAGCAACAATAAAAAAAGGAATCCGGTATATTTAAAGCAGTGTGATAGATAGAGAGGCTCCAGGCGAGTCATAGGCACCTTCATAACAGTCCTCCATAGGCTGAGAGTGTTGGCAATGTGCGGTGATGACTGCTAGAACCTATGGGCTTATAAAGCAGGGGAATTAATGAGACAGGTGTGCGTGTGTGTGATGATCCAACGAGGCAGGTGTGTGTGATGATCCAGTGAGACAGGTGTGTGTGTGACGATCCAATGAGGCAGGTGTGTATGATGATCTAATAAGTAGGTGATCGGGATGATACAGCAATGCTTGTGATGTTTAAAATGTCTGTTAATCTACTGAAGACAATCGGAACATAATTTAAACATGGCTGAGATCATATTGAGTTAATAATCAAATATAGTTAATAATTCCATCCAGGTAGATGTGACAGCCTTAAAATTAACTTACAAGTAGGTTACCTGGTAGAAATAAAACAACGGCAATTAATATTCTGGAAAATACGATAATACTTTTAAAATAAGTATATTTAAAATAAGGTGGAGCAAGAATAACTTTTTAATTGGGTTTTGGAACAATTTTTATACAACTGTGTCTCTTTGGGGGGGTCATAAAATGTTCTCCAATTCTAGAATGTTCTCTTTTATCTCCACAGTGTGATGAAGATTAAAATACTGGTCACTGAATACAAATAGAGCAGAAATGATTCCCCCCGACATTTTACAACGAACAGTTGTTGTTTTTTTAAAGCACTGCGGTTTTGTGGCAGTGTGTCGATTCCTGACAGATTCAAAACGGTACTTTATCGTTAAACGAACATTATTTGCGTTCTTCGAGTAACCTTGTACACCAAGATCAAGAATTTGTGTTGCAAAAAAGATATGAGAAAAACACTTTGACAGGACAAAAACGTCACGTCATCATTATCTGTAGTCAAAATAAAGTATACAATAAAAGATACATAAAATGTTCAGCACTAAAGAGTAAATAATAAACCCTCTATCTGTCCTATTACCACTGAGAAACGTTTCTTCTTTACGCGGGACGGCATTGACTGTGGAACCGGTCATCCTCACGTTCACTGACGACTTCATTTCACAATCCTTACTGACAGATGAAGATGACCATAATTAATTCCAACAAAGTGATGACAGCTGAGTTCTGTGGCGTGACCAGAAGGTCCTCGTTATCAGCAGGCAAAAAAAAAAAATCGCAGGAAGTTATTTTTTGCTCTCCCCCTTGGCTAATATCATTCCTGTTTTGAATTCATGATGAGGAAATCAAATACATTTTATAAACACACTGGCTGACATATAGATACTCTCGTATCATAACATATATCTTCACCGATATCATTTGCAGAAAAGTGCAGTAAAAACAAATTTTCCTTCGCGGATTTAGACCCTTTTAGATCCTATGGTACAATCATCGCACGAATTGTATGGTAATATGGTGTGCAGTACTAAAACCAGGGCAAAATAGTTTTGTGTGAGATTATTTATGTTATAGTGTATGTGTGTATCTGAAGCAGAGGGTGTGTGGTCGAGCGCTGTCTCCATGGTGAAGATACAGCGCTAGTAATCCAGAGAGTAATTGAAAGTGGTCACACCTGTGGGTTGTTATGGTAACCATGCACTCCTTCTTTCTTGTTGGTTTATATATATAAACTTCATATTATGCTACTTGATTATATGTATTATCTTTGTCTATTGCTGTGTAAGAAGAGCTGTTTTTACTGAAGGTTTTAATAGTTATTTTCTTTAATAGGACATTTGCTGCCAGATAATTTATGTTAAACTCCTCCCTCTCACCAACACCAACACTCCCTCTCACCAACACTCATGGGCTTTATCAGCTACAGCTATTTTGTGCATTTCCTAAGTGTCCAATTACGGACTTGTTGGAGTCCATTACCGCCCTCTAGAGTGTTGGTTACCTGCTGGTGTACAATCCATTACCACCCTCTAGAGTGTTGATCACTGGTGCTAATAATGGCAGGCCTTTGGGTGTAACGGTTTATCAGGCCTAGCAGTCATGGCTCTGTACTTGTGGCAGTGTGTTTGGTGGGTTGATGGTGGTAAACTACACCACCTCAAAATATCCTGCTAACAATGGTAAGTTTATATGAAAATGTACTAAATGGAGATGTGAGGTTTCTGTTGAACAGCAAAGACTTTGTTTAATATTCTCAGTGAAATAGAGGAGAAAGATATCTGTTAGATAGGAATCAAGTACTGAACCTTGGTGTCTGTGACTCACCTGAGAGAATGTGCACAAAAAACAGAGAATGTGCACAATTAGGCCATGGATTTAGACTACAGAAGTGGTCTGCGATCACAAATATGAATTACAGCTCTGTTATTGGGCTTGATAATTTTCAGACAAAGACTGGACACAGGCAAATGACCCAGCATGAGTGAAGAACATTCTAGAAGCTTCTAGAAGGTAGAATGATTGCACTGTCAGGTTGTTGGTAATCCATCAAGTTGCTGTATGTTGGGTGGTGTGGAAGGGGCTAAAGTTTTACAAAGAACCACCCAAGTCAGGGTGAGGCAGAGGACGCTGGGTTGGTTTTGCTCTGAGATGCTTGAGGCTTGAGGAAACCAGAGTAGTTCACGTGAAAGCTCAACGCTGGATTGGAGACCAAAGGTGGGGTGAAGTGGAGGAAAGAATGAATAACAGAAAGTGAAAGAAAGAGGAAGTAAGGAACAATAAAAAGAGAGGGGGGCAGCAAGAGAGGGAAAGAGGGAAAAAAAGAAAAGAGTGTTGGAGAGATTTGTGGTGGGAAATATGTACCCAGCTGTAAACACACACACACAGACTATGAGTCAATACATCCCTGCATGAGTGCTGTGTTGGAGTCAGAGCACCAGAGGCTTGAATAGGCTGTGACATGCCATCTGTTGGTTTTAGGGTCTTCCTGATACATTCAGCATTGGTTCGGTGTGTTGGTATGATGTCAGCACACATTATATGTTCCTCTGTAGCAGGACCAGTGTCATCCCCGATGGGCCCTGGCACCTCAGCTGTTAAAGCACTGTCAATCACCGCAGTGCTTGCATGATGGTCCACTCATAAAATATCGAAATATATAAAATACTGGCACCAATGTTCATCGTAACAGCTGGATGTGTAAGACAGGCAATTAGGGTAAGAGGGTGAAAAATGGCAGAAGATGATGCTGTTTTGTGAGGTGATGATGGCCTTCCTTGAAAGGATGTTGAGATATTGATGAATTTCTGTGGAATGATGTTCAGCTGTGAGGGAAGCATTGAGGAGTGGCAGGCCTGGCACACAGAGGGCCCAACCAAGACTCCACTGTGACCCAACAGCCCTCGCTGCAGTCAGACCAAAACCACGTACATCTCAGATTTCTTTAGCCTTCAACATACATGAACTGCTCTCACAAGGCCTCTTCTGAGCACATCTACTCTTTTAAACAAGCCAAACAGTGACATAATCCTGCGCTTTTACATTTACAGACACAAGGTATGAAGCATCCATCCAGTAGTAATGATACGGGACCTCAGTACTGCAATATGAGAACTCGGGCCCGCAGTGTGCTGTTATCCATACAGTGACCAAGGGGAGTCACTGTATGGAGTCACTGTATAAAGTAGTGGACCAAGCACTGAACTCTGGGGAACACCATGAGATAGACTAGGTGGGTCACATGTAAACCCACAAATAGATACAAATCCTGTTGGTTGGTGAGTTATCAAAAAAGTCATGACACACCGTCAACGTCAGCGGTAAGATATTAGCACAGTAAGTATATTCAACCATCCAGAGTCAGCTACAACCATAAAAGGTCATTTATAACCCTAGTCAATAATGATGTAGCACTGCGGTTAACTCCAACCCCAGACTGAAACTGCTCAGATAGATTAGTGGAAGATAGATGTTCTTTCAGTTGGGTTCCAATAGCACATTCAAGCAATTTGCTGAGAAAGGGAAGATTGGAAATAAGTTAGTGGTTCTCAGGGTCTGAAGTCCTCAGGGTCAAGCTCTGGCTTTAAAGAGCAGGACTCATTGCAGCTAATTTCAAGGTTACATGAACAGAAGATCACATGAATCACGTGTCATGGAACTTGCCTCAGAAATCAGTGGAAAACATATGTTTGACGAAAGACAACGAAAAATAAAGAAAGAAGGAAAAAGTGACTAAATCTGGAAAGTTCTGAGGGAACTCTCTGGGTTCTGAGGGAGCTCTCTGGGTTCTGAGGGAAGTCTCTGGGTTCTGAGGGAACTCTCTGGGTTCTGAGGGAACTCTCTGGGTTCTGAGGGAACTCTCTGGGTTCTGAGGGAACTCTCTGGTTGTACTCTTAACAAATGCTATTTGCCTGTGACTCACAAACAGCTGCATGTGCATGACTTCTATTCAATAATTTCTGTTCAATAAATCAATAATGAAGCAGATATTTTTAAAAAATGCTCATTCAGTGCCTTTCCAATCTCAACGTCTTATATGTGTTTTTTATGAGTGTGTGGGTTTCAATGAGTGTCTTTGTGTTTTGTATGTGTATGCATGTGTGTGTGTGTGTGTATGTGTGTGTGTGTGGATGTATGTGCGAGTGTGTGTGCTGTGCTATTTTTAGCTTCTTGATGCTGGTTTGCATGGTACTTGAGCCCTGCCAGTGTTAACAGAGCACACAGGATAAGTCAACCATCCAGAGTCAGCTACAAGAAAACAGGGTATGTACCATCAGTGTCTGAGCTCGTGTGTGTGTGTGTGTGTGTGTGTGTGTGTCAACATTTTGTTTTGTTGGAAAATCTTCATTAACAGGCAGGCCCAGCTCTGCTCCTGAAGATCCTCCAGCCAACCCAGATCCAGCAGACCAGATCCAGCACACCAGAACCAGCACACCAGATCCAAAACACCTGATCCAGCAGCCCTACTTAAGAATCAGGCTTTGCCAGCTTCTGAGCACTTTTACAGGATAATATGTTGATAAATTCATGGTTTAGCCCCTCACAGAAAAGCAATTTTCATTCAATATTATTAAATCAGTTTTAAAAAATATAATTCACAGTATTCATATTCATGTTCACCACAGTGACATTTCTGTCAAGACTACAATTACATTTTCTGTTATTACATCTTATTAAATTTGATATTAGGTTTGACGAAGACCACTGCCCTTTCTTAATTTCAGACAGAGGATTATGGATTGTTAAACTGGCGTTGTTGCTGTTAAGGTGGTGTTGTCTTTATATTCCTAGTGTTATATTTTTATTCATTTATTTTTAGTGCTTCTTACAGAAAAAAAGACGTCAAGAGATAAAAGAGAAAAAGCTATCAGAAATTTATTAAAAGTAGCATAACCTTTAGAATTCATGTAGAAAGTAGCCTAACCTTTAGAATTCATGTAGAAAGTATGTCAGGTTCTGGCAGAGATGAAGATGAAAGAAGAAACGTTTTGTTCACTGTAATGTTTTCCATATGATATCAGGAAGCAGATCTTTATCAGAAGAGTGACACAGAAGATTTCTGTGAGAGGATTCTTCTTCACACATGTTTTTGGTGTGATTAGGGAACTCGAAAAGTCATCTTCTGCAAAGGTCAATCAAGGGAGATATTTGGATCGCTGCGTTAAAAAAAGTGATGTGCTTGCATTATCAGAGGTCAACTGAGGTCATTTCTATATCTAAATATGAAGTAAATATATATTTAAACAAATATTTGGTAGTGCTAAGTAATAAAAAGGGCCAAAACACATATGCTCAGATTAGGAGTTCCTGGTCTTTCTAGCTGGGATGGCTTTCCTGTGGTTGTCCAAACCGATGACATTAACACCGATAAAAGGGCTGAGCCTCCTTTTTTGTTCTTTGTTTTTGTTTTACGTTGACCGGCCCCCACGTTAAATAATGAATATCCCCTCTAAGTGCTTTATGTTTTGTGGAAAGCAGGAAACCGGCGGGGGATGTAAAGGACATTTCTTTTTGTGTCCTCGTTTCAAGCATGAATTTGAGGGATATTTTGTGAAAGCTCTATTCACAAGAAAGGCTTCTTTGAGCACTTCAGGATATTATTCCACTTGAGATAGAAGTTGTTTTGGGTTTGTGCTACATTCTTTATTAGACCCAGGTGCAAGCAACGTGTGTTCTCTCTCTGTCTCACTCTGACTCATTTTCTCTCTAGTTTTCTCTCTCCCATTCTCTCTCTCTTCTCTCAGTGTAATTTATCTCTCTCTCTTTCCATAATAAACTACGTTGGCACATAGTTGTTCATGCAAGGTTCACTGCTTACGCATGACTAACTTGACATTTATAATCTTCTACCCCGACAGTAAATTAGATGTTTGCCTTCAGTGTTCTAAGCTCATTGCCATGGCGATTTGCATTCCGCATGGCTCACGCCTCAGCTGCCAGCGCTCATCTCCGTAGTGCCAGGTTGCGAGGGGTGACAGAGGTGCAGTTCTTGCCGGGAAAGCGTCTCTGCGCGACGGAGAGGACGCGACATTCAGCAGCCAGTTGGAGAAAACAGTAGCACACAAAAGCAGAGCTGGTTCATCTCCTGCTCCTGTAGCTGCAAGGAGAACATCTCCGGCACCCTGTCAGTCCACATCACTGTTCTGTATGCACCCTTTTCAATTCTCTTCATTTCTTTTCCCTTTCTGCCCCTCTCTCTCTCTCTCTCTTTTCTCTCTCTCTCTTCTTTTTTCTCTCTTTCTGCTCTTCCTTTTCCTCATCTGTCTTCCCTCATTCATTGTTTTTCTTTTACATGTTGTGAGTTTTCCATTTCAGCCTGGATTAGTGAAGGTACCTTTCACAACTCCTCCATCACCCCCAGCCAAGGCTTCCCTCCAGAGCTCTAATGAGGTTTGCAAAGGGCCAACTCCCCATCTCCCTCCATCCATCTCCCCTCCTCCACCTTTGTCCAACCCTCTCCATCCATGTCTCTTACTCCCTTTTAAAGATGATCCTCTCAATATGAAAAGAGCCAGCGGTTTGTGCCCATTATAGACAGAAGGCAAACATACAGAGGTGGAATTTGACCAATCTCTCATTGTTAGTCCTCTTTTTTTGTTCTTTGCAGTCCCTTTCCGTCCCTTTCTCTTCTGAATGAATGTTTGTCCCAGGTGAGAAGGTCAGTACATTGCGCTGTATATTCTTTTCCAGATTCTTTTTCTCCGAATGCAATTATCTGTCTTCCCCGCTATTCTGTGACACACAGGAATAGTGAAACCACTGACCTGAGATCTGTAAGTGATACATAAATTATTATGTGTCTGACCACATAATCACATTCATTAGAATGGAGAGGCAAAATGTTGATGCTTTTTGCTTGTTGTCTCTAGCCTGTTAGTATGGAAGAAATTCCATGTATTCTGTATCATTATTTACTGTGTATATACAATACAACTCTTAGCAGAGTCGTCCTATCAACGGTAACCAACAGTAACAACTAGGATTACATGTTCAGTGATTTAAAAAAAAAAATTCAGTTGTGATTATGGAAAGCAGGAAATGTATGTTTATTTTTTTATTTAAGTATTGGTTTAATTTCTAATCATTTCATACTCAAATCATATTTAATAATGTTTATATCCTTATAGGACTGCATTTTTAACAAGTGTGCTATGAAAATTATTGTTGTTATGACGATTCAAGATTAGGTTCCTTATTACAACCCTTTTGTATAACCAAGTTTAACTTATATATCCGGGTACTTTTCATGAACGCTTACACTGGTGTTTAGGTTTATTAGTGTTTAGGTTTATTTACGTTCAATACGTGTTCAAGAATAAATGCTGGAGCTAAAGTTGGGCATATCCATCCCCGTTACGTTCTTTAAAGGGTTTTGCTCACTGCCAAACTTGTGTAGCCTCAATACACATACATGGGAAGAGCGGTACACCATGTCACTGTGTGTGTTTTTACCAGGGAATGTGTCGAGCAGGAAGCCCGAAATGTTGCTTCTCACCCTGATTAAGGAGTTTCTGTAGGATAGAGGTAATAAACAATAAGTTTATTTGTGTTTATTTGTAAGACTCTGTAGGAACACTTGGAGACACCTGGGTCGAAGGAGGCGGTGCCAAAGTTCCCTCCAAACACAACATTATGGGCTGTTGTGATCTCCAGTACCTCTAAGTCACAAAACAGCACACGGAACAACTGGCATTTGGACCCAGGAGCTGGTTTTTTTTTACTTCAGTGACAAATGCTGGTTCCATCCCTCCGACCAATGGCACACGTCTTCGTCAGAGCGTGCACATGATCACACGTGCATGATCACACGCATGGAGCATGCACACACACACGCACACGCCTGCCAGATGCAACTGTTATAACTTCTGGGCTTGGCTTTTGAAACTGGCTTCTGAATCAAGTGCAGGGGTCTTTTCCATTCCGAGCTGAATAATGCAGTGCTCTGTCAGTTTCTGTCTCCCCTCGAATGAAGAGAACAGAGTCCTGCTAAGTGAACATGAAGTGAATGAAGAGTCCTGCCACGCCCCCCCCCCCCCCCTCCACGCCGGCATCAGTTATACTGGGGAGTCTTAGCATTACCCCCAAAGCATCACAAGCTATGGGCTACGACAGGTGGCTTCCAGTGGTCTGTTTTACATTTCAACACTGTAACAGTAGGATCTGTGCAAATTGAATTTCCAGTGGTCATTTGCATACAAGGCAAAGCCTTTATTTGGCTGATGCTTCGGAAAACTGTCGGGCTGCTTTTCCGAATTCTCCATGCGCCACAAGAGGACATCCAACTGAGACCAACGGTCAAGATGTAGGCATTCATCTACTTCAACTATATGCATAAATCCATGACAGATCCGTACTTTCCCTTTTGGACTGGTCTCTGTGCCAAAAGTGATCAAGATGTTCAACTTCCAGTCTTCAGACCACAAAGAGCATCACTGTGAAGGTCACTGGTGTGAAACTCACTGATGTGAGATGAAGAAGAGACAAACATATTGAGAAAGACAGCCAGTGAGAAGTGTAGAGGAGGTCTTCGTGTTTTTAACACCCCATGCTTCTAGCAGTTCTGGATCAAAGGCCTTTGAATTGGAGTGGTAGAATATGCTGACAAGCACCACCACGTTTCACCATCCCCTGCCACCAAGTCCGAGCTTGACTACAACCACAGCACACGTTCACGGCATCCACCCTGTAAATCTTATCAGACCAAGCCTGACCAGGTCCGATCACAACATTGACCCAAATCAGATGACCGAATGGTGGACATTGGCTTGGTCTCCGTCCTCTTCCAAAGCCCATTTGCTTTCTCTACCCGTTAGTGCATTTTCAGCCCGGATCCTCTCATTACAGATCTGAACCAGGGTGGCATTACATGCAGAGCTTAGCCTGCTGCATTTGGTTTACATGTGGAGAAGGTGTTCATGTGTGCGATTGCTATTTAGTGTTGGAGCACTGCGCTTTCAGCAAAGGAAAAACATCTCTTAAAAAGGAACGCAAGCACAAAAGTGTGTGTGTGTGTGTGTGTGTGTGTGTGTGTGTGTGTGTGTGTGTTTCATTGGAACCTAATCAATGAATTATGCATGGTTAAGTCTGTCAATTGTCTTCTCGACACTTCCAAAATACACACGTGCAGATGGAGTCTGGTCATTGTGTTCTGTATTGGTGGACACACACACACACACACACACACACACACACACACACACACACACACACTCCACGTGTCTCCTCTCTGCTCATGCGGTTGCCATAATTGTTGCGTCAAACAGTGCGGTGAATTGATTTGTGTGTGACCTTTGACCTTTGTGTCTTGTTGACCTTCACTTTGCCCCATCATGGGACTCACATGTACCCACCCACGCTTTCTGAAAAACTGACATTTTATACCATCCATTAACATCTTTAACGAGGGAGAGGAGACGTAATATACTTGATTACATTGTAAAGCTGTAGAACTGTTGCTTATGCCTCAGGATTAATATACAGGGAAAAATCTATTTATATGCCTGTAGGAAAGACTGTCTAGTGCAGAATTTATTTATTTACAGGGACTTTTAGTATGTCTGGTCTACTTCTTGTTTGGATATTGAACTCAGGCTTCAACCCAGTCTGTATCTGTCTGGGTCAGTGTCAGTTTAGAGTGACTCATCTCTCTGACTCATAGGCTTTTGTTATTAATGATTTTCAGTGATGTCAGTGTGATTTTTATTTGAGATAATTACTTAATTAACCTGGGCGTTTATGTGTTTGTTTGTAGGTTGTTTGGTCAGTGGTTATATGGCCTTTTGTGTGTTTTCTCCCTATACTGAAACCCCAGATGACCAGAAGTGTCACCAAAGGACTGAATGAATGGCTTTAAACCTGCAGTTTGTGTGTTTTTTGTGAGGTCAAGAAAACATCTCAGTTTCACAGAATGACTAAGTAACGTATGGAGTTATGAGAGAGAGGAGGAGAGGGACATCAGGAGGTCTGTTTGACTCCAGGTCGAGTCATTAGGAGCGTAACCATGGATACCTCTGCCCCCTGCTGCTCCAAAATTTTGACCTGTTTATCGGAAATGGTGCTGCTGACGCTGCCGGGCCCCTGGTTTTCGCTCTCAGAGTCGAGATCCAAGATCTTGAAGGTTTTCCAGTCTTGCAGAGACCTTCTTACCCTGCTCTGACTCCAGACGGCCCTGATAACCTCCAGACGGCCCTGTCCCCTGCTCCAGACAGAACTAATCCAGCGGTTAATGAGTTTAGTCCACCGTACAATTTGTATGGTGTCCAGGATGATCTCAAACACATTTTCTGTTTTCCAAAACAACAATTTCAGTGAGAGCCATTGGCTACGAAGGGTTAGCAATTGCGCTTACGATTAATTGCTTACAGCTGCTGAAACATTTCCTTACAGGGCTACTACAGGTGAAGGGCTGAAAAACACAGCTGGGAAATACGACACTGTTTTACAGTTACCTGCTTGAGAGACAAATTTCATTAAAATATTACTTATATAGTTGAAGTTATATTGCAATAAAAGTGGTTTGTTAACTGTATTTAAATCTAAAGATCTCCCATCTCTTTTTTTCTGTGCTAGACAGATTAATCTTTCATTTAAGTCTACTTTAATAGATACATTTAAAACCTTATTGGTGTAAAAAAAAAAAAAAAAAACGTTTATTTTTTATTCAGAGTCATAGGAAACAAACGCTTACCACAGACGAGGAGCACGAACGACACTAACCATTCACGAACCACACATAGACCGACAAGGACCTAGTGACATGCACACGCTTATATACACGCACCCTGACGAGACACAGGTGATACGAGTA
>JAOXYF010020994.1:7033-18557 GCA_028565775.1 Sternarchorhynchus goeldii
ACGTGAAGAGGCTGTGATGTGTGTGTGTTATCAGATCATGAGTGATGCCTTACGTGAAGAGGCTGTGATGTGTGTGTTATCAAACTGCTAGAACAGCCATCAGTAAGGAAGTGAGGTCTTGCTTTACGGCAGTTTAGTTCTGTGTGGTTGATCCTGACCTGTTTTACTGACTCGTTGAAGAATTGTTGAAGAACTGTTGAAGAACTCTGGGCCTATCAATATTCTGATGCCTAATTCAACACTCTCTCTCTCTCTCTCTCTCTCTCAGGTTGCTTCCAGCTATGTAACGTCTTCAGGCCCAGCATGGAGATCGACCAGTGCCTGTTGGACTCCCTGACGTCAGGCCAGAGACAGAGGCTGGTGCGGCGTATGCGCTGTGAGCAGCTGCGATCGTACTACGAGTGGGAGCGTCAGGCGCCAAGCGCCAAGCTCCGCCCACCCCGCCGCAAGAAGCCCGCCGTCCGCTTCCCGCCCTCCCACGTCCTGCAGGATGCCATCGTTCGCCATGACGACGGAGAGGGTGAGCTCTCCAGCGCCCGAATGGTGCTGTGTGTATGACGTGTGAATGATGTGTGTGTGTGTGTGTGTGTGTGCTGAGTGAGGACAGCTCAGCTGGCGAAAAAGGCCAAATTAATTTTCAGTAAGGTGGAGCTGTGGAGTTTGCCATTATCCACTGGGTTTGACCTCATTCTTCACACTGATTACAGGCCAGTCAAAAAGCTAATATTCTGAGTGGGGAGCTCCACTCTTGGGACAAGGAGAAGAAATCTAATCAAGAGTGTCCAGACTACAGGTCTTGGGCAGGCAACAATGGAGATCACATAGTGGCCAAATTCTCATTACAAGTGGTGATGCAAGAGAAATTCATTTAACAGGAGAAATTAATGTAAGTCAGCAGTTTCTGTCAGTGACTGCAGTGCAGAGGAGAGGAACTTTTCTCTCCTCTCTGGAATGACGGAGGTGAGAGGAGCTTTTCCCTCCTCTCTGGAATGACGGAGGTGAGACGGAGGTGAGAGGAGCTTTTCCCTCCTCTCTGGAATGACGGAGGTGAGACGGAGGTGAGAGGAGCTTTTCCCTCCTCTCTGGAGAGTGGGAGGTGCCCGTTAGACCGCCAGGCTTGAGGTGCGAGAGTTGGCGTCCTTCCCGTCATTTCCTCTGTGTGGCTGGGATGACTCGGATGTGAGGCGCGGCTAGCTTGGAATGCTAACGACAGCTGCAGGAGCGACAGGCCACATGCCTGAGGATCAGATCCTACTCACCCCGGATAAATGCAACTCCCTGCTAAGTAATACGTCAGGAAGGCTTCAGGGATGCTCCTAGTGGATGAAGTCCTTTAATAGACGTGTGCAAAACATTTATGGGCAGAAATATGTAACCGGGCACTTATAATCAGACAGACAGAGACAGTCAGACAGACAGCTTTATTAATCCTAGAGGGAAATAGTTTTGTTGCGTGAGACACATACAGATCCGTGTCCTGTTTCACACTAATAACACAACACACTAAACATAATCACACTAGGGACAGTAGAGTATGGTTAGGAGAGTAACAGAATGGAATATGAGTGTGCACAGTATATACAGAGTGAACACAGAGTATCAGACTGATTCAGTAAATAACACCGTAATAATCGGTGTGATTATACGCTTACAGTGGCTCTTGCAGTTTTTCTAATATTTCTCATTATTTTATCAATCATGACATTATGATTGTTGAATATTACTCATCACATTCATCTCTTGCGAGTAGTGTGCCTGATTTCTCCAACATTGATTTCTCTGGATTATTTTCTTTTCTATTCAGAGTAGAACACAAACAATAGCTCTTGCTCTCCAGACATACACTGGAGAAAATAGAAGCTCTTAGACTAACATATATAAAAATGTTTTTTTGGAGTAATTTCTCGTTGTTCGTGCTGGTTGGCTGTTTTCATTGATGAGTTTAATGAACCATTGTAAGGTAACATTATTGAACATTATTTGTTTATGTTATTAGGTGAATATTGAAGCACTCTACATCCGAGTTAATTCCGAAACAAAACTTCGGAAGTCTCCCTGCTCTCTGCCTTCCCCTTGTCTCCGCCACCACTAATAGTTTGCCCAGCTGTCAGGCTGAATCTGTGTCACATGTCCCAGAAGCCTTTGCTGGTCGGAGTGTAAATCCCACCCACCGGCTGCCAAACGGGTTCAGCTGGTCTGCGGCACCAGCTGGCGTTCCCGTGGCAACGCCTGATGGAAACATGGCACCTTTGGCTTGGGATGAATGACGACTTCAGACCACCTACTAAACATTAATTACCAATCTGGCGACGTTCAATGCTTTGTTCCTAACCGCCGGAGCCACTCAGTTCTGCTCACTGCCCTGTACTGACACCTCTTAACTGGCCGATTCATAGCTCCTGACCCTGTGCCAACCTTCCACCTTCAGGGCTTCAGTGTCACCTGGTTAATAGGTTCAGAAAACCTATTGATGCGAAATTAGCGCCAAACCTGCTGATTTCAAGGTGGAGCCTATTTGGAAAAATAAGCTTCAGTAGACGTCAGAAGGCCACAGTCTGCACATGCTAACACACCCTTTTCTGTAAACACCTGGTCTTCAGTCTGTTTTTGGTCTACATGATCATGCAGCCATTTGTGTTACATTGGCTCTCACTGAAGCAACGCTGGAGGGTGTGTGTTTCAGGAGGATTTGTGTAGGTGCTGATTGGTGTGTGTTTTAGGAGGATGTGTGTAGGTGCTGATTGGTGTGTGTTTCAGGAGGATGTGTGTAGGTGATGTGTGTAGGTGCTGGTTGGTGTGTGGTCCAGGAGGATGTGTGTAGGTGCTGGTTGGTGTGTGGTCCAGGAGGATGTGTGTAGGTGCTGGTTGGTGTGTGGTCCAGGAGGACGTGTGTAGGTGCTGGTTGGTGTGTGGTCCAGGAGCTGCCCAAGTCATGGGTCCTGGATGAAAAAGCCCATCTGATATCTCACATTTCCACATGCTTATCAGGAATGAACATGGTGAAAAGACAAACACAGTACACATTACAGAGATTAGTGTGTGTGTGTTTGTCTGTTGGTCCTGTCACCCTGTCAGTCATAGTTAGGTTTTGTTCTAGACCAAAACCATTGTGTTATCACTGCCACACACTTTATTAGAATGTTATTGGAGGGTTAATTGTACATGCATGGGTAGCCGCCTCCCTCTTGGATCATGCAGTCAGTGAACATCTTTCCCACCCAGCATGGTGTTTTTATGGAGACCATGGTAGCAGAATACATGCTGGCGTCAGGGTGCGGTTCTGTTTTGTGCTGTGTTCCTCTTGATCATAGCTGTGGTGTTTGGGGGTGATGGAGGGTTTGGGGGTGATGGTGGTGTTTGGTGGTGATGGTAGTGTCTGGGGGTAATAGTGGTTTTTGGGGGTGATGGTGGTGTTTGCTGGTGATGGTGGTGTTTGGTGGTAATAGTGGTTTTTGGTGGTGATGGAGGGTTTGGGGGTAATAGTGGTTTTTGGGTGTGATGGTGGTGTTTGGGGTGATGGTAGTGTTTGGGGTTGATGGTGGTGTTTGGGGGTGATGGAGGGTTTGGGGGTGATGGTGGTGTTTGGTGGTAATAGTGGTTTTTGGGTGTGATGGTGGTGTTTGGGGTGATGGTAGTGTTTGGGGTTGATGGTGGTGTTTGGTGGTGTTTTGGGGTGATGGTGATGTTTGGGGATGTTACTGGCTGTAGCATGATGGACACTTACCAGTGTCTGTTGTTCCGATTGCAGCAGAGTGAAGTATGAAATGTGAAAAATAAATAAATCTTCATGGATTCCTGTGATTTAAATCCATATTTGGCACTTCATGGATGTGCCACATGCAGGTCATGATCTGAAAGCATGGGTTTTTGTCTCCCTTTTTCACAGATGAACGAAAGATTCTTGTGGGTTGATGGCATTGATTTTGATTGTTTGCTTTGGTTTCGATCTCAGTGTCACAGCTCAAGCAATGAAAAAGTGAGAAATCTAATGGAATGTTTTACACAGCTGGATCACGGGACAACGAGCTTGATAAATAAAAGTTTCGATACGTTTCGACGGTCCTGAAGTTTCCGCAGATAAGCATTATGTCATTCATCTCCTGAACAGCAGCATTGCAATTTATGTCTGATATCAGACATTTCCCTGGCATATCGTATCAGAGTTCGGATATCGGATATTGTATCGGCAGCAAGCTCTGAAGCCCACTGGTGGTAGAGCCATTCCACTGGAGCACAGCCTGGGTTCAGAACCTGCTGTAGTGACATCACCTGTGCTCGAGCTGAGACCAGGTGGAGATGGAGAAGCACAAACACGGTGTGTTCCATATTTCCTCTGTGTGCTCTGTCGCTTTCTCTCTGTGCATATATATCTGTTTGTGTGTGAATGCGTTTGTGCAAGTGCGTGTGGGTGTGTGTGTGTGCATGTGTATGAGCATGCATATGTGTGTGCGAGCGTGCATGTGTGCGAGCGTGCACGTGTGCAGATTAAACCCTGTCACTGCTGCTCCCGCCTCCTGCAGGCGGAGATTAGCTGATAATGCCTCCATCTGGAGAAGCACTGTGTGTCTGCTGACGGTTTAATCAGGATTTTCACTCATCAGAAAGCAGAGACCTTATCTCTTATTCCAGTCACCAGTCACATGACCAGATTGTTGCCAGTGCTTGCCTGTTATTTTTCTTTAAGGGCCATAGTCTCTCTGGATTAATACATAGTTTGGTAGACCTCAATATTCACTGCACATTGAACCCTGTATGACATTTCGGTGGATATGATATTTCTGTGTGTGTGCGCGCAGCAGTTCTTGCTGGTGCTGTATCTTATTTCGGTTACACGGTCTCGTTTTCTTAACTTCATCTGGTGGTGAGAGAGCGTCAGGAGCGCGTGCAGCTCTGCCAGGGCCGCATGGCCAAATCAATCCCAGCTGCTCTGTTTAACGTCCTGTTCTCGAATGCTGATGTGTTCCCTGTCGTGATCGCCGCAGGTATCTGGCTGTTATTAGGTTGGTATTGAATGTTATGCTCTCTGCCATGATGAATTTGATAACATTCTGCGATACGAATAGCATCAAAGACTTCACTGAAGGCTAGCGGGGGCTCGTTTCAGTCGTTGCTCGTGTTGCAGATCGTGTTCTTACAGAGCCATGGCTCTCATTCAGTTATTTCCAGTCTGGATTGTTGAACCGGGACGCTTGAGTTGAACGCATTCACATGTTTTTCAGTTTTTCGTGGTTTAGTTTTTAGACTTTTATCTAAAACCAAAAATATTTTATTTTTCGATCTTCCTGAGCTCGGTTGTAATTTGTAAGCTATTTTGATTTTATCCGCCCCGTTTTTACTGGGTCTTCTTCGTGGTCGCTCAGGAAGTCTCGTGCGAATGGCCTCTTTCATTTGTCCATTTCACGCGGACATCCGACGCGCGCCGTTCCTCGCTCGCGGGCGTTATTGAGCGAGCGCGACTGCCGCACTTGCGCTAAACAAAACCGCAGGAAAGCTGCTGTTCTTCGCTTTCCTATGTCCTAATGTTGAATTAACGGATTGTGTAGCGCTCATAAGATTCCAATAGCTCAGGAGACATTAGGATCCACGTCAACAGTACAAAATCTACAAACATCCAAAAATTCAGCCTTGCCGTATACCATCCAGAAATCTGGGCAAATTTGTCTTTAGCGTTACTTTATTCTCTGTCTCGTTTAATAGCTCTAAATGACGTCCCCACGGTGGTTGATCGCTTTAGCACTAATCTAAGAAGATTTCACGGCACGTTCTGTACTAGACAGAGAAACCGAGAGGTTTGTGAACATCAGGCGTGTCCGTAAAACGGTTCCTCGAGCACACGAGTGCGTGCCGTGGCCTTGTCTTTGAAGGAGCTCCACTTTCCCCTGTCAGCCACATTCACGCTCCATGTTTGCGTTTGTGGGTCTTTTAAGAACGTCACGCAATGAGGTGTCATAATAATGATTAGCATCACTGCAGTCCCCCGGATGTTCGCACGTGAACTAATGACCAATGCGGGAATTTACCAACATCCTCTGTGATATAATTCTGCACGCTATAATTCCATGTAATTACCTAGTAATCAGCATGAAACAGTTGAGTGGAAATGGCATTTTAAAATTATATACACTTTTGACCACCTTTGAATTTCCTGCCACCATTTTTTTTAGTCAGACATGAAAAATTTCCCATTTTATTTCCCATTTTTAATACAATACAGTTTTAATTAAGATGTGTTACTTTGCCAGGTCTGCAGAATGAACAGCTCCGTACAAGTGTGCCAACACTGCAAAATTCAAAATACAATTTCTCTTTTCTTTCATATCTCAGATTAGTTTCATAATTCATAGATATATTAGATGAACAAAAATACTATAAAAAAATGTTGTTCTTGAAAATTTGTCGAATAGCCACGATCCTATTTAAAAAAGGTACACACACACACACACATACACACACACACACACATGTTAGCATTCAGTTTGGGAAGTCATCTACATGATGGTATTGAGCATCTGTTGTGCTGTTTCCTCTGAAGGTCTCTGACAGCATGTCTGAGAGAGGATCTCTAACGCAGGAGGTGCTGAGTGTCTTCTTTAGCCTGTCTGAGCTCTAATACAGGAGGAGGAGCTCCAGCTGCTATCAGGAGGGAAGGAGACCTGAGTCAGCTCCTCCAGCAAGCAGGATCTGTTCTCCTGGCCTCCACCATGGCTCCAGCTTGGCTGAACCCCTTTAGTCCCACTTCTTATTCTGAACTATCCAGGTCAAGGAGGAAAAATTTAAACAAATCCATTGTCTCTAGTAGCCATTTTGAAAACATGGACGTCCATGCTTGAGTGAGACTGGGAGCGGGATTCTGGAAGGTTAGGAGCGTGTGAAAAAAAAAACGTGTGAAAAAACGTGGCTTTCTGTTCTGCAAGGGTGGATTGATTTGTCCCGCAGAGCAGACTTCCGTGTTGGAGATGATGGTGTGCAGGGTAAAGAAGGAGGGTCAGAAGATGATGAGAGGAGAGAGAGAGAGAGAGAGAGAGAGAGAGAGAGAGAGAGGGAGAGAGAGAGAGAGAGAGAGAGAGTGAGAGAGAGAGAGAGAGAGAGAGAGAGAGAGAGAGAGAGAGAGAGAGAGAGGGAGAGAGAGAGAGAGAGAGAGAGAGGGAGAGAGAGAGAGAGAGGGAGAGAGGGAATCAAGGAGATGCTCACGGCTGCAGAGGTTTAAGTGTGTGGGATTTGATTCCTGAACGTGATGGATGGATGTGATGGAAGAGAGAAATGGAGTGGAAGAAAGAGAGAGAGAGCAAGTGACTTTGTTCATACAGTACACCTGTCATTTCTGTCTCTCTGTTCTTGTGTCTTCCTGACTATGTGTCTCTCTCTTTCTCCCTCGCTCTGTTTGTAGACGGTTTGAGAGCTCTTGCACTGAACATTTCCCTTCCGTTCTCCGTGCACATCATGCATTATCTAACAAACCCTGTTTCCTTTCTAAAGCCAGCAGTAGTGGATCATACCTGCACCGTCCCACACTACACAGTGGCTCTTATGTAGTGCCTTATGAAACAGACATTCAAGTGCTTTTTTCTGGTTCAGTGATAGACAAGCCTCGAGCAGAACAGCTCCAGGCAGCGCGGAAACAACTCCCCTGTATTTGGGGACGTCTTTAGATCACTTCAGTGAAACCTGACACGAGGTCCTTACCAGCTTGAGCCACTCCACTCACCTAAAACACGCCAACACTGCTTTGAGCCACTGCGCTCATTAAAGAGTGGGCAGGGAGGTGCTCTGGAGGTCATTGCCAGTGCAGTATGGGAGAAAAGAACGCGTTTGGCTTGAACAGCTCCTGGCCTCCCCTCTGATGCCTCGTGTGTGAGAGGCTGCAGAGTGGAGAGAAGGCAGTAAAAGTCTGTGACTGTCCAAAATTCCTCCCTCCCTCCCTCCCTCCCTCCCTGCTGCTGTCCAGACCAACCCCTCTTCCCCACTCCCCTCAGGAGATATCAGATTCAATTCAGGCCAGTTCTGCTCAGCTAAGCCTGTTTAATATGTGAGCCAGTCTGTCCTCCTCTCTCATGTTCTCTAAGCCACACCTTTTTTCCTTTTGTCTTTCGTTTTTAATTGATCCTCAGCTTCTGGTGTTCCCTCTCCATCCTCAGCTTCAGTTCTCAGCTTATCTTACTCTGTTCTGCCCTTTCCCCTTCTCTCTCCCTTTTCCCTGTGCCCGGTTTCCATGGAAACACCGCATATGGTTTCGACAGCTGGTTTGCCATTTTCCAGTGACAGGCTGCCGTTTTCACCCACTCCCACACTCGGCAACCAGTGCATTGAAATCCAACAAATGAACATCAGTACAGAGGGAGGTATGCATGCTCCTGATGAACCACACCCCCCACGTGACCTCACAATACCTCACCAAACCTGGGTCAACGTGACTTTACTGCATCTGGGGAAGTTAATATACAGTTCACTGAGAATATATGGAGAATTGAACAATGTGTTTAAGGAATATTTTTAAATATAAGAGGACCAGGAGTTGCTGATGCTGCAAATAAAGTATGTAAATAAAGTATGGAGAGTGGGGAGAGTGTTTGAGAGTATGGTGAGCATATATGACAGTATGGTGGGTATGAATACCAGTGTGTGGAGCATGTTTGAGAGTATGGTGAGCGTGTGGAGAATGTTTGAGAGTATGGTGAGCGTGTGGAGAATGTTTGAGAGTATGGTGAGCGTGTGGAGCACGTTTGAGAGTATGGTGAGTGTGTGGAGCATGTTTGAGAGTATGGTGAGCGTGTGGAGCACGTTTGAGAGTATGGTGAGCGTGTGGAGAATGTTTGAGAGTATGGTGAGCGTGTGGAGCACGTTTGAGAGTATGGCGAGCGTGTGGAGAATGTTTGAGAGTATGGTGAGCGTGTGGAGCACGTTTGAGAGTATGGCGAGCGTGTGGAGAATGTTTGAGAGTATGGTGAGCGTGTGGAGCACGTTTAAGGGTATGGCGAGCGTGTGGAGCACGTTTGAGAGTATGGTGAGCTCTCTCACTGCAGCACAATCAGCAGAAACACTTTCCTCGTTCGACTGCCAAGGTTCGGTTCATTTACTACTTCTGCACTCAAGTGAATTCATGTGTGCCTAAATCATTATTTCTGCTCTCAAGACAAGGTCTACGATCGAATACCATCCGACTGCAGCATCACAAGTATGGATCACATGCATGGCTCACGTTTTCCAGTAACAACTTTGTAGATTAGGACGGATAACTGTACTTACACTGTATAATTGTTTACCTAGCAGGCATTAGAGGTTACTCCTAAGGGAGATGGACTAGCTTCCATAACCCACCCAGACACGTTTAGCTCAGCAAGAGGATAGGGGAGAGGTGAGGGTGGGGGAGGTGAGGGTGGGGCAGGTGGGGGCTTGCATGTCTGAGTAGCTCGGAGATCACGCTCGTTAGGGAAATTGGGCTTCTTGAGTCCCTGAGAAATTAATTAAGCCGACAGAACCTGCCTGCTAATATCTTTAGATGGGCCTCGTTGATTAACAGTGTAGCAGGACTCAGGACCTCCGTCTGAGCTCTGATGGGGAAAGTGCTGATGGAGGTAGATTGGGTGGAGGTTTCTGTGCTCACTGTGAGCGGTTCAGTTTTGCAGTATTTTCTTTCCGGCTTTAATTAAGCCAGCCATGAATCAGACAGTGGATTTAAATTGGGTTGGGATGGGTTTTTTTGGGGTGGGAGGGGCTCTATAATTTATTCATGCAGGCTTCTACTGCATAGGCATCCCTCTACAATGATGACGCTGTAAATTATAGCTGTTGTCACACAGTGGCATGTACTCATGGACTCTGGTGTATAGTTTACCACGACCTGCTGCAGGCGTTTGTCAGTGATCTAATGTGATCCGTACTTGCACAAACCCTCAGAACCTTCCACGATGCTCCGTACTGCTGATTCAGATGACTGTAACCACATCTCATGAATATGAATGAGGCCGCTTCATTTGCATAAGCCTTACCCACTCAGACGTGCATATTGTCACTGGGTGTGTACTGCTTTCGTGCGCTTCCTAAGCACGAATCTCGCAGGCTGACTGTGAGCCAGGCGTGTCTGCTGCATCCAGCTGTCTGGAGGTCAAACCAGGCTACCTGTCAAAAGCACATCTGTTTGAGGTAATGGCCACTTTAGTGTAACTACCCCCAGGGGGGTCGTAACGTCGCACCCTAGTGAGGGAGAAGATGTATAACCAGGTCCATTATAATTTAATTACTGCAGAGACGACCCTCGTCCCTGCATGCTCGTGTGCAGTGCTTCTCCTCTGCCGTGTACCTTACATGAACATTTCTCACGGTTAAAGCGTGTTCCTGACATTGGCTTTGAGGACCGACAGACAGATGGAATCAGCTTTGACGGCACGTTGTGAAACGGAGAATAATTACACCGGTATCTATATACATTTTTTTTTTCTCCAATAGCAAATTCTACACCTCCCTATAATATTACCACCATTGTGAGTACCAAACCTATTGAAGGTTACAATCTGCGGAAAGCTAGTTAGCACTGAATAGCCCCTGATAGCTGCTCATATCAGACAGTCATTTATTTCTTTCTCTCTGCGGCACACAGCACACATCTTCATTTCCTCTGCCGAGTCTCCATTTGTTTTGATTGTCCTGTATTGCCGTGGTGACGCTGCCTAACCCGGGCGTCCATTTCCTGGAGGGCTCGGCGGGTTTGCTGGTTCCAGTTCAGCTAATCAGCTGATAAGCTTTCCTCATTCGTCACGGCAACGTTTTAGAACAAAGGCTGTTGTTACTGTCTCCAGTTGGGACAGAAATGGTGAGAAATGGTGGGTAAGATCACTGAGATCCTGCACTCCTTCCACCCACCGTGGGTAATGAGGTGTGCATGACTGCATATAAAATGTAATCTTTTCCCTATATGGCCGTTTGGGTTGAGGTCGGCCTTTAGCTCTGGCTGAATGCCCCTGTGGCTGGTGTCCTATTAGGCACTTTGCTCTCTCTGGCCAGCTAAACCTCAGGTGAGATCATCCACTGAGTGTCAGTCAGTCTTGTGCAGGAGCTTCAGTTTTTATGCACTCTTCTCCATCTCACATGGTGAAGCAGTGCTACGCCCAGTACTTCACAAGGAGACTAGCTGTAGGGAAGGACAAAGCCTCTGTCATCAGTGTCTCTAAAGTCTGCCATCAAAGAAGTGCACTTCCTTCCCCCATACACACCTCTAAAACTCCTCCCTCTAAACCCCTGTCCCTCTAATACACCTCCACCTAAAGCTCCTCCCTCCAATACCCCTCCCACTAAAGCCCCTCCCTCCATTTCCCCTCCACCTAAAGCTCCTCCCTCCAATTCCCCTCCCTCTAAAACCCCTCCCTCTAATACCCTGCCGTCTAAAACCCCTCCCTCTAATACCCTGCCCACTAAAGCCCCTCCCTCCATTTCTCCTCCCTCTAAAGCTCCTCCCTCCAATTCCCCTCCCTCTAAAGCTCCTCCCTCCAATTCCCCTCCCTCTAAAGCTCCTCCCTCCATTTCCCCTCCC
>JAOXYF010020996.1:0-18536 GCA_028565775.1 Sternarchorhynchus goeldii
ACACAGTGCAGTGTCCTTGTTGACTTGTGGAGGAATATAAACTGTGCAGACTATAACTGAAGTGAACTCCCGAGGAATGTAGAAGGGATGAACCTTGAGGGCGAACAGCTCCATGTTGGGTGTACAGGAGCACGCGAGGCTCACAACATTGGCGGTGTTGCACCACTTGTTGTTCACCATAACACACACTGCACCACCTTTTGACTTCCTTGAGTCCATTGTTCTATCCAAGCGATGTACCGAGAAGAATTCGGCCGGCTGGATGGTGTGGTCTGGTACTGCTGGGTTCAGCCATGTCTCAGTGAAGCAGAGGAGGTTGCAGTCTCTCTGGAACTTGATTCTGGCCCAGAGGTCATCGAGTTTGTTTTCCAGAGATTGGACGTTGGCTAGCAGGATACTAGGCAAGGGTGCATGTGGTCCTCAGCCTATCCCTGACGCCAGCTCACTTCCCACGGGGCCGTCGCCACTTCTTCATTTCATGTCCTTTTTGTTCCTCAGGATCTCACTCAGCCAGCTAAGATCCGGAGTTAAAAACGGCTTAAGGTGAGCGGATTGTAGATTAATAGAAACAAGGGTTTCTCTATCGTAAGTAGTCCGAACCATTTTGCGTAGTATAATTTAAGAAATAAATGGGAAATAACAAAAAAAGATGGCCAGCCTTAGCGGCGCCATCTTAGTTTCAAGAAGAAATTCACAGAAACTCACCCAAGAATATCAGGTTTACAGTGTGAACTCTTCAATCCAACACAGAGCTGGTCAACTTAATCATGCAGTTCATTGTTATTAATTTCCAGTTTGTTGAACTGATGTAAGAGATTTGCAAGCCTCTTCAGTGAGTCCATAGCCAGACTGTCTGTAAGAGTATAATACAGAACATAGTGTAGTTCAGTTAAAAGATACTGAATTACAATATTTGAACTGCTCATCAAATGTAAAGAACAAGAAAGGTCTAGAGAACAACAAATTTTCAGCTTTTGAACTGCACAAACACAATACCATTTCAACACTACTGTGTAACAATGGACAAAGACATGAGACAAATAACATACATAAGCAACACCCTCTATAACTACAAACCTTCTTATTTTAATTACACTTATACACAGAATAAGGTGTAGAATATCCTATACCAATCCATGAGACCTTCAAAAAGGAGAGACACTATTCTTCATTCAAATCTCTACCACAGCATGAGCTTTTCTCAGGGGTCATCAGGTAGTCACCGGTGTTTCACTGAATTAAGCCCACAAAACCTCCAGGAGGCTCAGCAATGAGGTCTGATGTCCCAACTCGCCCCTCCCCAAGATCACTTTTAAAATACTCCACACCTCTTTAAACATAAGCACACACTATAAACTACTACAAAGCATTCCTTAACCCCATAGATCAACACTAATCAATGAGGAAATGAATCAATTTAATGAATAAATGAAGTTTATTGAATAACAATGAATAATGAGAAATAAAGGATAAACAGAAATAAATGGATAAGCAAAATGGAAATTTAATTACGTGAAGGTAAAATAACTAAATACTAGTGTAGTGTACAACTATAAAAGAAAGGAAAAAGTAAAAATAAGAAGGGAGATTATACGGGGTGTGACAGTAAACAAAGAATCATGTGGCACCCTAAACCAGGATAGTACCAAAGACACATTACTAGAGATGGAATTTAAACTTTAATTATATTGATTACAAATGTAATGGGAGATGGACACCTCAAAGCTTAAACTGATCCAGCAACCACATCAGAAATAAAAATGAGATGTATTAAGCCTTACTGTGACATCACCAGGGATTGGGACCCAAATTTTTGTCCGTGCATGCGCATGAGACCACATTGATCTGTTGGACCCAAAGTCATTTCAGATTCTCACAGCACAGCCACTAGCGCAACAGGTCGCAATGCCAAGAATTTGATGCCTGCTGCAACGACATCGTGAGCCAGCCCTGCTCCAGTAGAGAACCGAAGTTCACGGCTTTAATGTAATCTCGAAGGAATTTGAGATGATGTGCTGGAGAATTAGACATCACAGATGTAGACTTTAAAATTGAACACAGAGTGGGCAAAACAACTAATTTCAGCTCAATCAAAGGTGAAAGGTGACTAAAATATGAGACTGCACGATGCGCACTATTAGATGCATACAAGCGTGTAAAACAAATGTTCTATCAAAAAACACTGAACAAATAAATAATACTTAGACATACAACAAGACTTAACTGTAGCATAGAAAGCCTGGCACAAATTTAGATTCTCGGTTCATTGAGCAACAGCAGAACCAAGAAGTCCCTCTTTAACTTTGTTCTGAAAATATTATACTAAATTTTGGAGATGGATGTCTTGGCCTTTCCTGCCCACCAATTCGTCTACTACTAATGAATATTCAATAAATTTTACCCATCTTTTTGTGACTTGGTCACTTGTAACGCTTTGTGGAGTGAATATCAAATCTCCACTCCAACCTGGATAGAAGGGAGCTTTGTAGCTGAGCTTAGGGGATGAGCCGCGAAGCACATGGAGGAGGGCAAATCAAACGCGGTAGTCTTGTAGATGGTATAAAACTGTTTGGTTTATTTTGCACAGTCTGAGGCTCCAACTCTACAGGACCATCCATACATAAAATGAGGACCATTACAAGCTCTCTTGCGTTACTCACAAAAAAAAAATAGAAACATGGGCGAGCAGGGCTAAGCAGTCTTTCAGTGAGTCGCACTGGTGAAAAACTAAACTCATCTCTCTGCACGCTGCGTACTGATGCACGTGCATTCAGCTGCTCCTTAAAGAGACAGTGCAGTTCTGTAACAGTTCTGGCTGTTACACACTCCCAAGGATTTCAGGCGGGAAAGCTAAAGAATCTAAGAGCACTTAATCAGAGATAATGTCAGCATGATATGTCCACACAAATACACACAAGAAACGGTTTAGACTACTGTCTCCTCTCCCTCTCCAAGCCCCACTAAACTGAGGTCCAGAGGTGGGGGAGGGGGTGTTTCCTGCCTCTGGCCCCACAGAGCTCTCCTCTTGTGGGGCACCTAGCTGAATATGTAGAAATGAGACCTCATTTGGAGATCCAGCCAGCCATATATGGAGAGACTCTTCAGATGAGAGGCTGGATTGGCTTCTTCCTTTGTCGCCCCCTAGGTAGGCTCCTTCCCTTCATCCTTCTCCTCTGTGCCATGCTAGGAGGCAGCCATTTTGTCCCCAGTCTGGGGGGCCATCTTTGTTGCCTTCAAAATGTTGGTGGAAGACTTTGGGCAGTCTCTCTAGAGGTGGTTGCTATCCCCACAAAGATTGCACCTTCTGCCATTTGGACACTCCTCAAGTGTGCCCAATTTCTCTGCAATTCCAACACACTACCTCCTGGCATGCTTCGGCTAGGTGCCCAAGCTTACCACACTTGCGACCAGTGTTGTGCGTGAACGAGTTCAAAAGATCGCGTTCATTGAACACACTCATTTTTCGTGAACGTTGAACTGAACGCAACACATTTTTTAATAAAGAACTTGAACGTGAATTAGTTCACATTATGTGTCATGAACGGCAGACATCACTGTAAATGAACGTTGGAATTTGTTTTCCATTGAAAACTGAGTGACATCTGTTTTCTCTTTTGAAACGCAACGAGAGAAAGTTCCTACCTCCTGTATTCTCGCTGGTGCCGATTAAATCATGTATCACCAGACAGAAATGGTTTTGACATTGTGTGCGCAATGCATTGCGGGCAACGTAGTGTCCGGCTGAGAATAGTTAACATACTGGCTAGTTAATAACATACTGGCTTCCACATGACGTTACCCGTGATGAATTGCAGCAGAGCGGGGTAGGCATAGCAACGTCGCGTAGCAGGCAACGACAAGAGCGCGGAGGGCTGGAGGAGCGAGAGAGTGAGAGAAAGCGCTGCAATTAAAAAAAAAAATGGCTAGTGGAAGTGATGGCATGGAGACAGACACCGATTCTCCTTATGAACATTTAAAACAATTTTACACTCTTGCAAACCAAGACCACGACGGCAAAAATCTTACCTTTCTGTGTAAGATATGTCCACCTGCGCAGCAAAAACAAGTTAGGACATCAACAACGTCCTTCTCGAATTTGAAACGGCACATTGAGTTAAAACATCAATCCAGTGTGAATGCATATATGCATGCTCTCGAAGGTCATAAGGGAGGAAAGGGAAAAAAGACCCCCTGCCAACCCCAAACGACACTGCCAGCAGCCTTCAAGAGGTCCATGGTGGTCTCACAGGAGCAGGTAGACAAACTGATTATCGACTACATTGTGGAAGATTTACGACCTCTAAGCAAAGTTGAGAAACCCTCGTTCATCAGACTAGTGACAGGTTTGCAACCAACCAGACATGTGCCTTCAAGAAAGCAAGTGCAGGGACTACTGAATAGAGAATTTAAGGAGGTTATCAATAAATTAAAAAGTGAACTTGCCGAGCTTGATTTTGTTTGCACAACAGATGATTGCTGGTCAGCTGTCAACAAGGGATTCATGGGCATTACAGTTCATTGGCTTGACAAACATGATCCATCACTCAGGAAATCAGGCTGCACTTGCATGCCATCGTGTCAGGGGGTCACACACATATGATGTACTGGCAAAAGTACTGGCAGAGGTGTACAAGGAATTTAAAATTCAGAACAAAATTGTGTGCACAGTGACAGACAATGCCTCAAATTTTGTTAAGGTATTTAACTGTTTTGGAGAGGGTGTTGCTATTACAGCTGCGGCTGCAGCTGCTGATGAAACAGTGGAAGAGGCTTCTGTCCAGGCAATTGACAGTTTGGATGATTGTGATGGTGATGATGATGATGTGCTTGAGCCAGCACCCCTCTCAGCATTAGAGGATCCCTGCCTCCCCCCTCACAGAAGGTGCATGACCCACACCTTAAATCTTGTTGCTGCCAACACAAAGAATGTAACTGACAGGCAGTACAACACACTGGCAAGGCCTGTGTTATCCAAAGCATACACTCTGTGGAACAGAGTAAAACTGAGCTCAAAAGCCTCAGATTTGGTTGAGGAAAAGCTAAAGATTGGCTTTATCACTCCAAATGACACACGATGGAACTCAATGTTCCTCTCCATGCAGCACCTGAGTCACATAGCCACATTGACTCCACAGGCCAGCGACCTCATAGCGCCAGGTGATCCAGCTCCTAAATGTGACAAGCTGCTTCTGCACACCGTCTGTGATGAGTTCGACCTTCGGCGGTTTTCCCCACAGGAGATTGATTTCATCCACTTTGTGAGTGTAATGCATCCCTTAGCTGCTGCACTAAACATTCTTCAAGGGGAGAAAAACACATTCCTTGGGTACCTGGTGCCTACAATTGTGCAGCTAAAAAATTTATTTAGGCCCAGGAGAAACCGATTGGGAGATACCAACTTCGAAAAACAGTTGGTGTTAAATGAAAACAAAAAACTCTTTGGACTGACCTGAGGGGAGAAAGAAGTATCCAGGGGGTGGGGTTCAGTTTTCAGTTCGCACTAGTGTAACCATGTTCCTGTAGATCATGTCCCCAGCACTGAATTGAAAAGGTCACCAAATACTGTATGAAAGTTGAAGTTACCTACCTAAAGTTGCATAAAGTTCCATCTTACAAATCACTATCAACCATAAAGATACGCAGTTTCCTTAAAAAAAGTTTTTTGTGCCTTTGAGTTTTGCCTTCATTACCTTCATTCAAGAGTTTTGCTCATTTCATATACACACATATGTATATATAATATATACATATTTCATATTATATATTCTTTTTTTAATGCTGGTAGATTTCATTGCACTAAGTATAGAACTGGTCTACCTTGTCCGTACTGCTGGAAGTTTCATCACCTGCTAAGAAACTCACAATTGCAGTGTCATGAGCAAATGTCTACAATGAGTAGTTTCAAAGAACATATAGTGATTTCTAGCTTGTAGTGTGAAAAAAGTATGTATTTGAATATCTCATGAAAAAATTAAAATAAACTGAACTTTGAACTAGTTCAGAATTAAAATTGTGAACTTTGAATGTGAACTGTTCACTTTGAGCATGTATGAACTGAACTTGAACTAGTTCAGAAAAGCTGTGAACTGGCACAACACATAGCTTGGGCATCCCCTGGTATTAGACGTAGCCCTGGTCTCCCAACACAATCATTGACGGTAGATGTTTCAAACCTAAGTACCCGAAAAGTATATCTGTGTAAAGTATATCTGTGACGATGGCAATGAGGGAGTGGAAGGCAAGGCTGCAGGGAACATTATAGTTTAATGGGAACTACAGACAAACAGCAAACCACAGAGCAGTCATAACATAAAATAGCAACAGGTTGTAGCTAGCTAACTAGTTAGTTTGGTCAAGCTAAACTCTAGAATAAAGCAAAGTAAACTTGCAAAGGCTTTTAACAAAGGCTGGGCTTTAGGTCAGTCCACAAGCTTGGTAGTCCTTAGGCAAGTGAATGTGCAGCAATGGGCTAGCGAGACCTATGGGCTTATTTGCAGAGGTGAGATGATTATTGGAGATTGCAGTCAGCTGTAGGTGATAAACGGGTGAAACGGGTGACACCTAGGCAATGAACGAAGAGAAGTGGAGGTGGCCATGGTGCTAGGTCTGCATGCCCGGTGCCATGTGACAATATCAAAATAAAACCTTTATTTTGTAAAACCGCGATAAACATAATCAACACACAACAGCAATGACTGTAACACAGACAAAAGATTACAACTAAATTTTCTGAAGGGTACAGTAATCAGTAGGAAGTGTACAGGCCTTTGCTTTGAATGACTTCAGCACATCTGCAGCCACAGGACACCACTAGTCTCTCACACTGATCTGGAGTGATTTTTCTGTGACTGTTGTGGGTTTCTTGGCCATAACTTTGTCACCAAGGATTTTCCAGAGGTTTTCTATTGGGTTTAGATCGGGACTCTGGGCTGGCTATTTCATTGTTTCAATGTTTTCAGTTTCAAGGAACTGCTTTACCCATTTTGTTGTGTGACAGGGGGCATTGTCCTGCATGAAAAATGCTAGCTGATTGAGTGATGAATGCAAGGAAGGAACCATGTGTTGAAGAAGGTTCTGATACACACTTGCATTCACTCTTCCATGTAGCTGTATGAGAGGTCCAACTCTTGCTACCAAAACATTCCCCAAACCATGAGGTCTTCCTCCAACTTTCACTGACTTAATTACACACTTTGGGTTCAGTCTTTCCCCGGTTTGTCAATGAACATAATGTTTCCCATCAGACCCATATAAATTAAACTTGCTTTCATCACTAAAATGAATTTTGAACCACTTATCCTCTGTCCACACAGCATGCTCCTCAGAGAAGGTGATTTTAGCTTTTTGATTCTTTCTGCTAATGAGAGGTTTGGTCACTGCAGAGTAGTCTTTCAGTCCAAATGCTCTTAAACATCAAGACACTGTATGACTGCATCTGTTGGAGGACTGGCCCTTCTGGCGTGCTGAGCATGGTATCGGCCAACAGCCCACTCCCCCACACCACCTGGAGAAATGGAAGTTAACCCCACCCACAATGAGCATCCCCATCTCCAGCTCTCACTCTCATTAAGACACAAGAGTGCAACATTCAAAAAATAAGTTTGACTCTTCAATGTCACTCTCCATGGCAATCTTTAGTAAAAGGCAAAAGATTTGTGCATGAATAAAGAGAAACTCGAACTACAACCTAGCTGAGCCAGACGAGCTGGGGAAATGTTGTTGTGTGAAAGTCCTCTGAGAACTGAATGAGAGGGACAGTAGAACACAGAATGCAGAATGTGGAACAGCTTGTCTGTGACAGAAGAGAGCAGAGCTGTTCTTTCTGTCACCAACATCCAGACAGCTTCCCTTGAGATGTATAGAAAAAAAGATGAACAGAGAGGTTGTTGTGATGAGACAGAGTAATGGTATTTTGTGGCTGCATTGTAGAGGGTTAAAAAACAAACAAACAAAAAAAAAGTAAAAATGATCACCCATCACCCTCAACCAATATTTTTTTAAGTTATTGAGCCATTTAATAAGGTATTATATTTCAACAGTGATATATTGTAAAATATGACCAAATTAAATGCATAATACTTTTAAGAAAATAGCACCAGACTGTGTTACCATGGTGCTTGGTGCATTGGTCAGGGTGTGTGAGATAGCCAGTGAACAGAACACAGGTAATCAGAGCATGAAGATTCAGAGCAACATCTGACCCATAACAGGTGTACCTGTTAAAGATCCAAAAGAAACTACCACTGCTGCAGGTTTCTCAGTTATGTTAGTTGGCATTGTTTATAGCCAGGACACCTCCCTAATAAAGGGAAACGATTAAAGATTCATTCATTTGGGTTCATTGGTATTCATTCAATCTCACTTAGACAAAGTTCTAACACACAATCAGGGAACTTAAACCACCAGTAAAAAATGCCTCCACCATTGTAATGGTGTGAATGTGTAGTTGGTCAAAGGGAGGGGACAGGGGTAGCCATGACTCAACAGAGGAAATTCCAGTCAAGAGTAGTTTATTTACATTCCCAGTGTGCAGTGCTCAAATTCATCTAATCCATCAAAAATTTAAAAGTGAAACTGTGCAGAGAAATACTCGCTCATTTCAGTCCAAACCGAGTCTGACTCAACAGTCTCTTTATACCTAACTCAGTCTTTTCTAAAAGGAGCAACTGTGAAGTGTTTGGTTGGTCAGTGACGGGTTCAGTTGCATCCAATTTGTGAATCTCAGGTGCCTGTGGAGAGCAGCACAGAAGACGCAGAGTCAGCATGCAGTCAGAACCTCTCTGGAGTAATGTACCGACAGTAATGTACCAACAGCGCAAGTATGTGTGACAGAAGAGAAAGTACAGGGGTCCCTTGTGACAAGAGCAGACAGTGACTGTAAAGGCAACAGATGACTGGAATTTAGACATTATTAACATATTCTCTTGGAATATAACTAACATTAAAGAATATAGTTTTTACTCAATAAACAATACATTCTAATGCAAAAACATTTATCCACTAATTACTAACGGATTATTTGGTTTTAATTTCACTTTCTTTTTTCTGGGTTTTATCTCCCCCTTCTTCTGGATTGAGGTCTTACACATGTGTAGTGCTCATGCTTGCACTCTCCTTCTCCAGGGACATCTTACATATATTATCTTTTTACATCATTTTGCATTTCTCTTTTCTTTATAGTTGGTCTTGGACATCCTCCTAGTGAGTGTTTCTCTGTACATGTATCTGTTTATATATCAGAGCCATTATCAAAAATTGCGCTTTAAAAACAATGGTAACTTATTGTCTTATCAATATCAAAGTGAGGTAGGCTTAAAATGAATGAGGGATAAGTAACTATAACTCAGGTGTATGAAACTAAGCAATTGAAAGCTATAAGCAAATGTAGGTACCATGGCAACCAGCAAGTGGCAGCAGCAACACACAGTAAGTTTGAGTAAGTGTTCACTAGCACTGCGCCTGGCACAGCCTGGTATGCAAACAGTTGGACCAATGTAGTCAACATCTACTTTGTTGTTTCTTTTTTCATTTCTAACACACACACTATATAAATATATATATAATACAATATATAGTTTGCTTTGCAGAACACTATCATTGCCTCATTTGCAGGAAAACAAAACAATACTTAGAAACTCAGTGGAAGCTCATCACTTCACAGCTGTCCCAACTCTCCCTAGCCCCAAGACAAGGTTTGAATGAAAATCTCAGCTGAATTAATGGATGTATTGGACTGCTAGAGAAATGTGTTGCGCTATCAGCTAGACTATTACATACATAAGTATGTAATATTGTGTGTTGTGTCTTTTTCCTGATGGGTTGATTGTCCTATCAAAGGTAGAGTGTAAAGTGATCCCTCAGCTTTCATGTTGTTCTTTTATGATGCTACAGTGTAGTTACACAAACATATTTTTACAGGGGAAGAACATCTACACTGCTGACCTGTATGTTGAATATGACTCATTCAAGATGGAATCAAAATCACAAAAGTAACATTGATTTGATTTCGGAAGAACTTAAATAATGTGCTTGTTGCCAGTATCTTAAATCACAATGAATTATATCATGATGGACAACTTGTTAAGCACAAATGGTACATTTACTAAAACAACTACTCTAAGACACAAATAGCATCAATAATCATTGTACATACAACAATGGAGCAAGCTAAATGCCATGTGTGTGTGTGTGTGCGCACGCTCATAGAAATAGGGAGGAGAATAAATGTGCGTTGATTGTGTGCACGCTCATGTAAGCATGCATGCTTAACAAGGAGGCGAGACTTGGTTCTCCTATGAGATCAAAGCACAAAACCTCGTACAGAGTTTCAACAGCAGTTGGCTTGTTCCAACATGGTTGGGGAACAAAGGATATAAAAGTAATGATAAAGTATGGTATATGAGCTCGAGGACAGCTAGAAGAGGGCAAAATCCACATACGCTCTTAAGATCCAGCGCCATTTCAACTCAATTGACCCATGGAGCACATGGAAAGGAATTGGGTACATCACAGATTACATGCACAGTGCCTAGAAGACCCAGTATGCCGTGTCACCTTGAATACCTTCTATACTCGCTTTGAGGCCTCCAATCTCCCGACTCACCCTCCCAGGACAAGTTCCCTCCTAGCAGAGTAACAACAGCAGTGGTGAGAACTTTACAGAAGGTCAACCCCGGAAGGTCCCTGGCCCTGATGGGATTCTGTGTAGAGTACTGAAAGACTACCAGCATACCAGCTGTCTGAGGTCCTGACAGATATATTTAACATCTCACGGCCCCAGGCCAGAATCCCATCATGCCTCAAGACATCGACAATCATCCCTGTGCCAAAATCCTTTTCAGCTTTGTGCCTCAACGATTACTGCCCTATTGCACTCACCCCTGTCACCATGAAGTGCTTTGAGAGGCTGGTGATGAGGCACCTGAAGCAGATTGCAGATGTAACTGAGAACTCTCACTAGAATGCATATAGGTGGAACTGGCCAACAGCTCATGTCATCACTGTTGTGACACACCAGGCCGTCATTCAGCTAGAGAACAAGGACTGAGGTTGCTGTTTCTGGACTTCAGTTCTGAATTCAATACCATCATCCCACAGAAACTCGTGTCTAAGATGGCAGCACTGGGAACTTCCTCATCCTTGTGCAAATGGGTCCTGAATTTCCTGATGTGCAGGCCACAGAGTGTCGGGATCCTCCATTATCATCCTGAACACTGGCTCCCCGCAGGGTTGTGTACTTAGCTCACTACTGTACACACTGATGACCCACACCTGCAGAGCTCATTTTCAGAATAATCTTGTAGTGACATTCGCTGATGATACAGTGGTGGCTGGACTCATCACTCATGGAAACTAGTCAACATACAGGCAGGAGGTAGAGGACCTGATGCGGTGGTGCAGAGACAACAATCTCATCCTCAACATTCAGAAGACCAAGGAAATGGTTGTGGATGTCTGCAGAAGTGGCATGGTCACCTCCCCTCTCTACATTGAGGGAACAGCTGTGGACCCTCTCCACCATCAGGTACCTTGAGGTACCCTGAACAACACCGTCACCTGGTGAATCAACACCAAGGTGTTTGTTAAAAAAGGCCCACCAATATACTGGGGATCAAAATTAGAGAACAATGTATGAACACTTGATTTTTTCAGAAATAATGTAATCTACATTGATCAACATTTGAAGGATTTTTTGTAAGGGGTACACCATGCCACTCAAACAGTGTTTTACAAAAAAACCCCAAAAAACAAAAAACATGATGATCATTAGAGAATAGCCTGTTCCACAGAGAAAGATTACAACAAAATTTTCTGAAGGGTTAGGGTTAGGGTTAGGGTTAGGGTTATGACTTCAGCACATCTGCAGCCACAGGACATACAATAACTCTCAGTCTCTCACACTGCTTTTGTTTGATTTTGGTCCACTCTTCTTCCAGTCTCTTCCACGGTTCTGTGACCTGTTGTAGGTTTCTTGGCCATAACTTTGTCACCAAAGATTTTCCAGAGGTTTTCTATTGGATTTAGATAAGGACTCTGGGCAGACAATTTCATTGTTTCAGTGTTTTCAGTTTCAAGGAACTGCTTTTTCCCGTTTTGCAGTGTGATGGGGGCATTGTCCTACATGAAAATTGCTGCCTTGAAAGGGCCCATATAGCATGGGTTGAGTTTGCAACAGGGTGTCTTCAGCCACAGATCCTTAGTAGACAGCCACACTATCTGACCAGGTCTATAGGCAGGCACTTCACAACGAAGGAAGTCGGCTTGGGCCTTCTGACGTTGGAGAGCCCTCCGGAGTCAGACATGAGCTGCCTCCCATGTTTGCTCTCTGCGATGGAACCAATCATCCACTGCAGGCAAGTCCGAGGGTTCTCCTGACCATGGAAAAAGGGGAGGCATTTCAATGCTTTGAAATGGGGTTCGTCCTGTGGAAGAATGCGACAATGAGTTCTGGGCATACTCCACCCAGGGAAGGAAATGGCTCCAGTCCTCCTGGTGGTCGCTGCAGAAGGATCGGAGGAATCGTCCCAGTTTTTGGTTCAGTCACTCCACTTGTCTGTTACACTGAGGATGGTAACCAGATGTCATGCTGACACATGTTGAGCTGACTGCAAAAAGTTTGCCAAACCCAAGAGGTAAACTGGGGGCCCCTGTCTAACAGTATGTCCTCAGGTATGCCAAAAAACTGGAAAATGTGGTGGAATATGACCTCTGCCATCTTCCATGCCATTGGCAGTTTAGGAAGCGTCACCAATCTACAGGCTTTGGAGAAACAATCCATAATGACAAAGATGCATGTATAATTCTGGGTTTTGGGCAGGTCAGTAACGAAATTGACCGAAAAATGAGACCAGGGGCATCATGGGACTGGTATCGGTTCCAGGAGACCGGCAGGTAACTGCTTGGGGGTCTTGCTTCTGGTACAGATGTCACAGTGGCTCACAAACTCCATGGCATCCTTGGCAAGTTCTGGCCACCAATATCTCCACCTGACAAGAGCCATAGTTTGTTGTATTCCTGGATGTCCTGAGCTGGGTGTGGTGTGTAACCACTGAAGTAGTTCTAAGGGCATGTAAACCTTACACTGTGGACATGTCTGAGGAGGTGGATCAGTTTTGCCAGTGAGTCTGTGTGTCCAGCTCCCATTGTATGGGAACCACCATCATGGTTGGTGGAAGGATGGTCTTCTGTGTGATAGGGACTTCACTCTTCTTGTCTTCTGGTCTTCTTGTTCTTGGAACCTCGTCTGAAAATTAGAACAAAGTGACAACATGAGAAAAAGAGCACCCATCTTGCCTGCCTAGTGTTTAGCCTCTTAGCTGTCTTAACATATTCCAAGTTCTTGTGATCAGTCAGAATCACAAAAGGGTGTACAGCCCCCTCTAACCAATGCCTCCACTCTTCCAATGCAGATTTCACGGCTAACAGTTCTTTGTTTCCGACATCATAATTCCGTTCTGCGGCAGTGTGTTTGCATGAATAATAGGCACATGGGTGCACCATAGGGGGAGAACCATGACGCTGGGAAAGGATGGCACCGACACCTGTGTCTGAGGCATCTACCTCCACGGTGAATGGCAGAGAGGTTTCAGGGTGATTCAAAATGGGAGCCTTGGTGAACCTAAAAATCTAAAAAAAGCCTGCTGGGCTTGGGGCGACCACTAGAGGGTACGGGGGCTACCCCTGAGCAGGGATCTAGGTCCTTTACAGAGTGTACTGCCTGGACCTTAGCTTCATCCATGGCTACGCCTTGATGGCTGATATGGTAGCCCAAAAAGTGTTCCTTATGTCTATGAAAGTCGCACTTCTCCAACTTGACGTAGAGCTGGTTCTGACGGAAGAGAGTGAGTACAGCACAGACGTGATGTACATGATCCTCCAGGTTATTCGAATACACAGGAATGTTGTCTATGTAAACAATGACAAAACATTCAGTACTTCTCGAAACACCTTGATCATGAAAGCTTGGAACACAGATGGAGCATTAGCTAATCCATAAGGCATGATTAAATATTTATTATGTCCTTTATTAGTGATAAAAGTGGTCTTCCACTCATTGCCCTCATGAATACGGATGAGACTGTATGTATTCTGCAGGTCTAATTTCGTGAATACAGCAGCCTGCCAAAGATGCTCAATCGCAGAGGGAACTAGAGTGGATAGTGATTTTTGACAGTGATTGCACTGAGACCGCGATAGTCGATGCACGGCTGAAGACCTCCATCCTTTTTTCTGACGAAAAAGAAACTGGCAGCAGCGTGGGATACAGAATGACATGTATAACCCAACTTAAGTGCTTCGACGATATATTCCTCCATCGCCTTATCCTCTGGGAACGTGAGTGGGTAAGCCCGGCTTTTAGGGCTGGGCAATAAGTCTATCATGCAGTCCCATGAACGATGAGGGGATAGGTGAATTGCCTGCGATTTACTAACAACATCGGAAAAGTCAGCATACCATACGGGGGGGTTTATGATGCCTTCCTGGTCAGGGCTTTCGACATTGGTAGTATGAACAGTGGTAGTCATGCAGTGCTCCAAGCAGTAGTCACTCCACTGCACCAATTCCCTGGTTCTCCAAGAGATGCGAGGGTCGTGTATAGCCAGCCATGGAAATCCCAACACAACAGGATGTTCCAGGCAGTCTATAATGTGCAGGGAAATGGATTTTGTGGGCAGAGCTCCTACCATCAAGGTGATGGGAATGGTGATGTCTGTGATGTGCCCAGATCCAACAGGTTCACCATCAATCCCTGTGACTCGCAGCGGAAAGGAACTTTTCAGCAAACGCTTTATCCATGAAATTTCCATCAGCTCCAGAATCTATGAGGGTTGTGACAAAACAAGGTGAGCAACCGCAGTTTAGTTTAACCGTAAAAATGAGCTTGCAAGTGTCAAAAATGAAAGTAGTGTTTACACTTACTCGTGAATCAGTGTGTGCTCCAGGTAAAGCTGGACAATCTGCATCCTGGTGTCCCAATCCTCCACAATAGAAAGGCTCAGGCTGACCTCCAGTAGGAGTATTGATTGCTGGGCTTGCGTCACAGGGTTTCTCATGACGCGAGCAGATGAGGTTGTCCAGATGGATTGACAAGCGTATCAACTCCATCAATGACAGTCGTCCCCGCAGGCCATTTCAGTACTGAGTACATCATTAAGGCTTTGCCTGTAGACCATGGGTGTCAAACTCTGGCATGCAGTGCCAAATTTGGCCCAGAGTGTAATTATATTTGGCCCGAGAAGCAATATTAAATTACTGTTGGAGCTGGCCCACCGGTATTATACAGCGGCAGTGCCGCTGTAACTGCGTATTCACCGCTAACACTACAAATACCATAATGTCCTCCTGTTGTTTTGGCGCTGATGACATCATTAGCATGCTCCCGTTTGGTGGACGTGACTGCTGTTGCAAGCCAAGCGAGTCGTCCACCCACTGGTTTTCCGCGCCTTTCATTACGCACCCACCCAGTAGCAATCCGTGCTTTGGCAGGAAAGCCCCCGCTCATCCCGCCTCTCCATGTCTCTCTTTTAAACCACGCCGCGACCTCATACTACAACTGTCACCGTGTTACCCCTTCCCAAAAATGGTGAAAAGAAAGGCAGGAAACAGAACTTTTCTGGACAGGTGGGAGGCAGAATATCTGTTTACATATGTAAAAGACAGACCTGTTTGTCTTGTTTGTGGAGTCAACTTGTGTGCAACTAAGGAGTACAACATTAGACGACACTATTGATATGTTTTTTTAATTTTAAATAAAATTTTTCATGTTTGCAATGTTAAGTTATATAAGCATTGCTTGTTCCATATCCAGTGTTAAAGAAAAACTTGTAGCCCACGGCTTTGTTTAATTTTAAATGTTGGCCCACTGTGTGTTGAGGGTGAGTCTTTGTCGCAATGTCGTCGATCTTTTGGTAAGTATTGATAATTGTTGTTTGTATTATAACAACCGAAAATAAACAGTTTTATACCTAATGCACGTGGAGTCCTGCCTAGCTTTTTTTCAGCTCTCCATGACTCTCCTGTGACAATGTACTTCCTCAGGAAGTTGTAAAAAGGCACACCAATGGATATACTTCCTGAAGAAGCTAAAGAGGGTGGGTCTAAACAAGAACATTATTGGGAGCAACTTTCCTACAATCAGTGCCATTTACACTACCAGATGTAGGGAAAAAGTCACCTGAATCCTCCACGATCCCACCCACCCTGCACACTTTTCACCCCCCTTCCCTCTGGAAGGTGGATGCATTTCATCCAGGCAAAAACATCTAGACTGGAAAACAGTTTCTACCCAGATACAGTCAGACTGCTGAGCTGCTCCACCTCACACACACTATTCATGAATACTACACAGTTAGTCACTGTATATATATTTATGTATTTGAACACAAAACATTAGTCACTTTCGTTGTATATATGCATACATATGAACACTACACTGTTACTGTATATATACATATATACAGTATATGCTTCTACACCTTGGTACAGTTACTGTATATTCATAAGTATATGTTTCTACACACTGTCACTGTATATATACATATGAACACTACACACTGTTAGAGTCACTGTGTATATATGTGTATGTGTGTGTAATATATATAGACTACTTCCGAAGGGAAATATGCTTGTCATTCCTTCAGCAATGCGAAATGATATGCTCTCTAGACTGCACAAAGGTTACCAGGGAGTGGTGAAGTGTAGTGAATGTACAATGGCAGTCAGGTTTAAGCCTGGGTTAAGTCAGCAGCTGTATGAATTGGTTCTCAATTGCTGATCTTGCTGAAAGGAGAGAGAGAGCATCAACAACGAGCTGCTGATTCCATCACGGTACCCAGCTTATCCATGGTTGGAGCAGACCTGTTCATGCTGGGGAGCAAACATTACCTGATAGAAGTGGATTTTGCATCAGGATACATGGAAATTGCTCTGCTAATACTCACCAAATCTACAGATGTGATGCACCACTTATAATCAGTTTTTGCACATCACGACATTCTGGAGACACTGGTGACAGACAAAGGGCCGCAGTTTTCGGGAGCAGCTTTTACAGTGTTTGCTGAGAAGTATGGGTTCTGTCATGTCACTAGTAGCCAAAAAATACCCTCAGAGTAACGGGGAAGCAGAACGAGCAGTTAAAAGGTCTCCTATTAGTGGCTGCTCAAAAAGAAGGAGCGAAGAAGAGGAGAGATGTCCAATGCTACAATCTGCATCATCATTTACGAAATCTTGACTGACATACTCCCGGACAGGAAGTGTGGGTCACAGATCAAGGTGGTAAAATCAAATAGGTTGAACTTGTAAAATGGTAACTATGGTGTTCTGAAAAAATAATATAAATTTCCAGAACCAAAGAATAGTTTGAAAACCAAAGAAAATAAATTATTTTTGTAAAAGGGAAAAATGTAGATTGGTCAACATACAAATTCTTGATTTTACATATAGAATAAAAAGTCAAATAATTAGGAACAAAATGCTTATGTATGAGTACCCTTGTTCTATGCAGGATAGAAAAGCAATCAGGCCAGGATGTGCTTAGCTATCTGCTAAAATAACATTTAAGCTAAATGTGTTTGCTTGTTTAGGTCCAGACAGGAACAAGACCTTCCAGCCACAGGGGCAGAATAATCTTCTAAGATTTGATGGGTAATTGGTAAGTCTATCCATTGATTCTAGATGGGGGAGATGTGGTGTTGACTACAATGTCGATGTTTGATGAAGTCACTGGTATGAGACAAGGGCCACTAAAACATGTGTGCATATACTGTGGGAGGAAGAATAAAAAACGGATCACTTAAGACAGTGGGACTAGCGTGCTTCATCTAATAACACAACATAATCTCGAGTATCTATGTTTCTATCTCAACATGTCACATGGTTTGAATGACAAATCTGATTTAATGAAGATTCATTAGTAAACTGATGTAATGAAGATTTGTTAGTAAAGAGGAGAGATGTAATGAAGGTTCATTAGTAAAGATGAGAGATGACATGCAAAGCAGAAAGATAACTTGCGTCATCTAACAAAACTGGTTGAATAAGAATGAACACATTCAAAACAGCATTGAACTACTGTAATGGCGTTCTTATTTAAACAGTGGTTTAAAGAAATATGCCCTCTTTATAGTAAACTATGCCCAACAATATGTACAAGGACAAATTGGTAATGATCTGTTAGGTAGGATTTGAACTAGTTCTTTGCTATGATTAATAGCCTGCTTTGTCAGAGGTTTACCATTCAGCTTGCTTCAGTTATGGTTTAGCCGAGTAAACGTGCGCCGCAGATTGGATACTTTGCAAGGAATTGGTATCGGCGCTTTCTTTACATATATAGTATACTTAAAACCAACAAAAAGTGGATTTAAGCAATTAAAGGTTTAATAAGTAACATTAGACACAAATACCGGACATACCACAACGTTATACACACCAGTGCAGGGTACCTCAGGATGGAAGAGAGAGAGAGCCTACACCCAAGTCTTTCCCTTTTATCCCCCCAGCACCCCAACGGAACAACAGTTACCAAACCAGGTTACCCA
>JAOXYF010020998.1:3028-14032 GCA_028565775.1 Sternarchorhynchus goeldii
AACAATACAACCCAACACAATAACAATACAACCCAACAACACGATAACACAACACAAAACACCAATACAACACACCACACCAACAATACAACCCAACACAATAACAATACAACCCAACAACACGATAACACAACACAAAACACCAATACAACACACCAACACAACAATGCAACAACACTACAATATAACACAATAACAATACAACACAATAACACAATAACAACACAATAACACCACGATAACAACAACAAAATAAGACGCGGATTGAGAAGCCAGAAAGAATCACTGATCCGCCAAAGTTAAACAACTTGTACTTTATTGTGGCACTTATACTAAAACTGCGTACTTCCTCCCTCTCTCCCTCTCTCTCCATCACACATGCCATCTTCCTCTTTTCTTAACTTCTGTCCTAAGGATAACTTAACCTCTTCTATGATTTGATTTTAGCCTCGGCTGGTGAGGCCAAATGAGTTGGAGAGGGCTGGATTCACTGGTGAATGTTTTAGTGTGAGTGTTACACTGAGTCAGACTTGCTTAGGAAAGACATCTGGAATTAAGGTTGAGTGGTGATTGACCAGCTGACCTGACTGGAAGCGTGACCTCAAAACACTCATGGAGGTCCTGACCTTCTACGACCTACTGATGTGTGTGTGTGTGTGTGTGTGTGTGTGTGTGAGAGAGAGAGAGAGATAGAGAGAGCATGTGTGTGTGCATTTGTGTGGGTATGTGTGTGATCGTGTTCTCAGTACTGTATAATCACATACACACATGCACCTACACACACACACTTGTGTACCTTTTGTTTTTTGACTGGATTGTGTCTGTTTTATATGTTGATTTAATTTTGTCAGTAAAAGTCATTTTGTTACTGCAGTTGTTTGTCTATGTGATTTATGGGTGCATATTTCTGTAAGTACACCACTCTAATACTCAATGCCACTCTAATATCACTCTAATACTCAATACCACTCTAATATCAATCTACAGTAATATCACTCTTATACCTCTCTAATACTCCACATACCACTCTAATACTCCAGATACCTAATACCAGTCGAATACTCCAAATGCCAAATATGTGTGTAGTGTGTGTGTAATGTGAGTAAAGTGTGTAGTGTGTGTGTGATGTATATAGTAGTGTGTGTGTGTGTGTGTAGTGTGTGTGTGTGTAATGTGAGTAATGTGTGTAGGCGGAGCAGATAGGGTCATTGGGCCTTCACCGTATACATATGTGTATACACACACACACACACACACACACATATAAACACACGTATACTCATACACACACACACACACTTATATACACACGCACACATACACACACATATAAACACATGTATACACACACACACACTTATACACACACACTCCTCTGACCATGGTGTTTTCTGTGTGTCACACACTCCTCTGGGTTTCCACCTTTGTTAGATTTATTTAACAACTTTTTTTACTAACTAATAAACTATTTGCCTGAATAGTTAATAACCTTTATGGTCAGTATTCAGCCTTAATCCAGCAGGTAAACTGTGTGATGCCCAGTGTGCTGTACCTACTATTATAGATTGATGAGACGTAAAGAAATGATTTTTGCAGACGTTGCTGTGGAGAACATGATAAACTGCTTCCCTTTCTCAGGTCAGGATTGCTAGCACTTGTCTTCTCGTTCTGTTAAGCACAAGGAGGCATCTTCCCCGAGCAGCTGGGTGCCTCTGTGGCATTAATGTTTAAACCCTGTTCCTGGGGGCATTGTGGGGGTAATAGTGTTTGTGTTTGGGGGTGGTTCTTGGCTGGGGTAATAACTGTGTAATATTATTGTTTGAAGCAGGTGGGGTGTGGTGTTAATATTGTTGATGTTTGTGGGCTGTGGCAGGCTGGTTCTGTGAAGCCCTTACTGTGCATGGCCCTGCCTGCTACAGAATGGGCTTGAGGTATTAATCATTGATGGCTGGGGTCAGCCAACCTTCACTCCTGTTTCATTGTGTGTTCAGACCTGATGGTGTAGTGGGAGAAAGAACGAGTGGAGAAGGAGTGTCTGGCAGGATGCCAGACAAAGAGAGGTGTGCAAGTGTGAATGTGTGTATATATATGTGTGTGTGTGTGTGTGTGTGTGTGTGTGTGTGTGTGTGTGTAAGTGTGTGTGTGTGTGTGTGTGTGCTGTCAGAAGCATGAAATCCTTTTTTTCACCTCGACTGCCAGTTCTTTCTGTTTCTGAAGAAAACCGTGTGATGATCCGATAAACTATAACAGCACCTCCCACTACAGACCTGTGTGTGTGTGTGTATATAAGTGTGTGTGTGTGTGTGTATAAGTGTGTGTGTGTGATTGCTCATGATTGCCTGGTGTGTAACTCATATCAGTAAAGCTGCACCACTGACATTTCGTCAATAAAAAGAGCAAGAAAAGTCTCTACTCTTCTGTGGCCAGTACAATCACCACTTGACCTTACTTATAACACACACACACACACACACACACACACACACACACACACACACACAGGTTATATAGAGGCTCATCTTCTTCCCTGAGTGTTTAGAACACACACACACATGTTTAGAACACACACACAAACACAAGTAATATAGGAGGTGCGCACACAAATATATACACACACACGTTATATAGAGGTTATACAGAAGGTGCACACACACACACACGTTATATAGCGTTTATATAGAAGGCGCACACACAGATTATATAGAAGTGTGTAGTGCACAGCTGTCTTTATATGTACACGTGTGTGTGTGTGTGTGTGTGTGTGTGTGTAAGCCAGTGAGCAGGTTTCACTGCTTCACTTGATGATGGTACATAATCACTAATGAACCTGATCACACTACAGTCTGCAGGTCCCAGTTCTAGATGGCTGGGTCCAGTCCCAGTTCTAGATGGCGGGGTCCAGTCCCAGTTCTAGATGGCGGGGGTCCAGTCCCAGATGGCGGGGGTCCAGTCCCAGTTCTAGATGGCGGGGTCCAGTCCCAGTTCTAGATGGCGGGGGTCCAGTCCCAGTTCTAGATGGCGGGGGTCCAGGCCCAGTTCTAGATGGCGGGGTCCAGGCCCAGTTCTAGATGATTGGTCCAGTTGAACATCACTACTGTCTTTATTACTTTATTTCTGCTGCTGTAGTTTGAGATGTAACACAGTGAACAGCCACAATTCTTTTTGTTTGACTTTATCAAAAAGAAAAAAAAAAAGAAATAAAATGGACAAATAGTGTGCGGAACATTGAATGTGTTTGTAAAGTGTGTGTGTGTTTCCCAGCACAGTGTGCGGATGGTTGAACGTGTTGTTTAGCTTTTGTAACTCTTATGTAGCAGCCAGTGGCGCCAGTTTCAATTTACACTGTGTGTGCTAACAAGGCAACCCTCAGGGGAACCCCCACCCCCACCCCCTGCTCCTGCTCCTACTCCCTGCTCTCCTCAGTTTTGACAGAAGTCCCCAGCCGAGCATAAGCTTCGTTTCTGTTTGTTTGCTCAGAGGGTTCGAGGACCTGCTTACACAGGGTCTGTATCCTGAGGATCGGATCGGTCAGATTGGGTCTCCACTACGACGAGGGAAAGGTGTTCTCGCCCACTTGGGTCTTGTGACAGTGACAGATATGAAAATGAATCTTAAGAACATGTTTGTTTATATATTTGTCTTTGTCATCTCTTGCTGTCAGATCATATCCAAAAGAGACTCTTCAAGGACGTGTTTCTAGAGTGTGACAGACAGAATGAACAGCCAAGCAGAGAGAGATCATTCCTGCCAGAGGATTATTTCTGCCCAGGTGATGTGTTAGTGTAGGACTACACAGCCCCTCAGCCCCCCCAACACAGCCCCACAGCTCTGCAGTTTGGTGCAGTTCACAGATACTATATAATAATGACGGGATACTATATTAATGCCTCTTCAGAGTGTAGTATGGTAGTGTAGTATGGTAGTGTAGTATGGTAGTGTAGTATGGTAGTGTAGTATGGTAGTGTAGTATGGTCTCTTGTACATGTTGTTAGTGAAGAAGCAATTAACTCTGATTATGCATAAATATGATTATGCCAGTGAGCCAGGCACAGTGAGCCAGGCACAGTGAGCCAGGCACAGTGAGCCAGGCACAGTGAGCCAGGCACTTCTCTGCTCCCCTCACACTACAGACTTCAAATAAATGAAACCTAATCCCTTAACAATACAGTGTATTAACTTCAAACCAATCTTTAATTTATCTTCAAGAATTCAAATGAAATAGGAAAGCATCTTATTATTACAGTGAGAATAAATCACAACTTTTGTCTGAACGGCAGTGTAGGCAATTATTTCTCTGTTAACCTGGGTTAAGATTATAAATTATGATTTTCAATATGAATACAAATCCTTCATTTTGCTATAACACACACACACACACACACCTGAGCCCCCCAAACAGCCTGAGTTACATATATTCACACACACACACATGCTCTCTCGCTCTCTCTAATACACACACACACACACACACACACACACACACACGCTCTCTTTCTCACACCCACAAACACACACATGCTCTCTGTCTCACACACGCACACACACTCATTCACATGCTCTATCTCCCTCTCTCACTCACACACACAGATATGCATACTCTCCCATATAGACAGACACACACACACACATGCTGTGGGGATTCCAGTTAGAATGACTTTAGCTGCAGGGAAGATGCGTATATAATATCAGCTAAGTTGCCTTAGGAAATACCAAACATGTCAGTACTAGACTTTCGAGACTCCTAGCTGTGAAGAAGGTTAGTAAATGCTGGATAATGACCCTCTCTTCATTTTAAAAGATTGTTTATTCATTACAACTCATGAATTGTCATAAAACATATCCTGGTTTCTAGTTGTATGACTCAGTTGTGTTTAGTTGGAGGCTAGTGAGAGAGAAAGTCTGATTGAGTTTAAGATCAGACATCAGAATGGCATTGAAAGTTCCCTATTATTATTATTATTATTATTATTATTATTATGCATTAAAACATAACTGTGTGTGTAGATGTATGTACGTGTGTGTTTGTGTGCATGTGTATGTGACTGACTGTGTGTGTGTGTACCTGTATGTGTTTGACACATCATTTGTATGATGTTCTCCACACATCTCACGTATAGCAGCAGTGTTGTTCTTCCTGATGACTCTCACAGATGAAGCAGGTCAGATACACACATCGTCCACCTCTGCTGCATTCATGCAGATGTTAATTAAGAGTGAGAGTAATCTTAACCAATGAAGCTCTTCATCTTCAAACTGATCCAGACTGATTTACTAGACTCATTTGTGTGTACATACACCTCTCGTTTGTGTCTCCTCTCATCTCTCCTCATCTCCTCTCATTTGTGTCTCCTCTCATCTCTCATCTCCTCTCATTTGTGTCTCCTCTCATCTCTCCTCATCTCCTCTCATTTGTCTCCTCTCATCTCTCCTCATCTCCTCTCATTTGTATCTCCTCTCATTTGTCTCCTCTCATCTCTCCTCATCTCCTCTCATTTGTGTCTCCTCTCATCTCTCCTCACCTCCTCTCGTTTGTGTCTCCTCTCATTTCTCCTCATTTCCTTTCATTTTCTGTCATCTTCTCTCATCTTCCCTTGTCTCCGTCATGTCCTCTTGTCTCCTCTCGTCTCCCCTTGTCTCCCCTCCTCTTCACTCTCTCTCTGCAAGTCATGCTGAAAGCCACAGTACCCTTGATAATCCACAGCAGTGGCCAAGTTGTGGCTCCCTCACCTCCGTCCTGTTGTCTCCCCTCACCTCCGTCCTGTTGTACATTCGTTTGTCCTCGGGTGAACACTTCACTTTAGGTGCTGATATCATCATGGCTCTGGTTATGGAAGCGTTATGATGCAGAGCAGCGTTTATAACCTGTTTATAACCTGCTCATCAACCTGTTTACATCTCATTAACCTGAGACTTCTGGATAGAAATGTGTGTGCATGTGTGCGAGTATGTGCGTGCGTGAATGTGTGTGTGTGTGCGAGCATGTGCATGTGTGAATGTGTGTGAGTGTGTGTGTGTGTGTGTGAATGTGTGTGCGCTCGTGTGTGTGTGTTCGTGTGTGAATGTGTGTGCGCTCGTGTGTGAGTGTGTGTTCGTGTGTGGTCTGATGTTAGGCTGCATGGCTCACTATTGAGAATTTCAGGTAGAGTTTCACCTGTGAATCTTCCTGTCGTGAATACAGGGCTTTGAAATCAGCTGCTCATTGATAAACAGACTCTCCCACCAACGCAGCGATGTGATGAATCATTTGTTATAAAGGTGCGCATCATATAAAACAAATAGATTTTGAACAGCTTTGTTTCATCTCCAGTCTGGATGTTTTTAGGGCTTAATTAAATAATTAAATGCAAATTGGTCATTATCAACCTGCTAAAACTTTAACTCCCACCTCCCCACAAATAGCTCGACTCCTCAGCAGATCCAGACTACAGTATAATATTATGGTAACAATTATGGTAACAATCATAGCTATAAAGGGTGAGATCAAACATTCAGAACAAACCCTTATTTTATAGCAGATTGATCCCTCACTGTTGGCCTTGCTACACTGATCATATGTTACACACCTTTGTAGGAGACCATTTCCTTTGCTTGACCTGCATGTTTTATTGATGAGCATCTTTAGCCCTGGAGTCCCAGAGATCAGGAGCTCAGCACATGTCCAGTGCAGGACCCCAGACCCCAGACCTCAGACACACACACCTGCAGCTCCGGGCGGTGTGCCGAGACCATAGTGCCATATCAAACAGGAGGTCAGCCCACTGCCATATGTGCAGAGCTCTAAGAGCAGAACAGAAAGGGAATTTTCAAGCATGCACAGCAAAGCTAGTGACAGGAGTGGAGGCTCATCATTTAACCAGGAAGAGAACAGAAAATGTCTGGGGGAGGAGGAGAAGAGAGGGGAGGAGGAGAAGAGAGGGGAGGAGGAGAAGACAGGCGGGAGAACAGAGGAGAGAGCGTAGAAGAAAAACACTCCTAATGAGCTCCTCCTCTGTTTTTGTGTTGTTCTGAGTGCTGGACTCCGGGGCATGGTGGAGTGATCGTGTGTGGGTCCAGTGCTGGACTCCTGGGTGTGGTGGAGTGATCGTGTGTGGGTCCAGTGCTGGACTCCTGGGTGTGGTGGAGTGATCGTGAGTGGGTCCAGTGCTGGACTCCTGGGTGTGGTGGAGTGATCGTGAGTGGGTCCAGTGCTGGCTGGAGGTGCTTACGCTTGGGGGTTTGTTACGTCTTGACAGAATTTGAGTGTGTTGGGGCATTGAGCGGACAAACCCGTGTGAAGCGGACGAACCCGTGTGGAGCGGACGAACCCGCTTGGAGCGGACGAACCCGCTTGGAGCGGACGAACTCGTGTGGAGCGTGTCTGGGGTTCTGTAAGGCAGAAGCAGCAGCTCCAGTACCTCACACTCCCACAAAGAAACAAAAGAATGAATTCCTCTCTGTCACTACAGAGGCAGAGGTGTTCTGTCAAACCTCTGATGTGGAAAGTACAGATATTTATGATGCTAATTAGCATCACGTTGCCCCTCACTGCCGACACACACACACACACACACACACACTTACTCAACCTCCCCACTACCCCCACCTCCACACACACACACACACACACACGTCCATGCAACACCCCACGGAGACTGATTCACAGAACTATCGCCTTAAGGTTGATTTTGACAAATGTCAGAATTTCAGTATTTTTTGGGTTCACTATTTTTTTCAGTAAACATTATTGTAGCTATTTTTCAAATTAAACCAACAGGAAAATGCTTAATTTTGATGTTTAATTGTGGAACTCTGGGGAGCTGGAAGTTAACAAGCAAAATCCTAGTTATCAAATTATCCAAACACTAGTTATTATTCAAACCCTAGTTAAGTTATTATTCAAACACTAATTATTATTTAAACCGTAGTTATTATTGAAGCCCTAGTTATTATTCAAACCCTAGTTATCAAGTTATTATTCAAACACTAGTTATTAAACACTCATTATTTAAACACTAGTTATTATTCAAACCCTAGTTAATTTATTATCCAAACACTCGCTAATATTCAAACACTAGTTATTATTCAAACACTAGTTATTATTCAAATCCTAGTTGTTGTTATTCAAATCCTAGTTATTGTTATTATTCAAACACTAGTCATTATTCAAACCCTAGTTATTAAGTTATTATTCAAACCATAGTTATTATTCAAACCTTAGTTATTAAGTTATTATTCAAACACTAGTTATTATTTAAACACTCATTATTATTTAAAAACATTATTATTCAAACACTAGTTATTATTCAAACCCTATTATTATTCAAACCTTAGTTATTAAGTTATTATTCAAACACTAGTTATTTAAACACTCGTTATTATTTAAACACTAGTTATTATTCAAACCCTGGTTAATTTATTATCCAAACACTTGCTATTATTCAAACACTTGCTATTATTCAAACACTAGTTATTATTCAAACACTAGTCATTAAGTTATTATTCAAGCACTAGTTAAGTCATTATTCAGACCCTTGTTTAAGTTAAGCTTTAATCATCTCCTGACTGAAAGAAAGGAATAATGACATTGTCACTGCAGCTGGTTTGCAGTGGGTAACAGGAAGTAAGAGGGGGTAACAGCACCATGCGAACAATAACAGAGACAAATGGGAGAAAGTTATGAATGAGCAGAGTGCACCGTGGGCTCGCAGTTTCTCCCATCTGTAATAGACTGGAGCTAAACAATACAATACAATCTTTATTTATACAGCAATTTTAAAAAAAACAGATGGTGACCAAAGTGCTGTTCAGTAATAAATAAACAATATAAAACACATTACATCACCCAACATAATGTAAACAATCAGACAACATTAAAAGCCATGGAATAAAAATGAGACTTTAGCCGAGATTCAAAAATCAGCAGTGAAGGGGAGCCTAACATTTAATGGCAGCCCATTCCATAATTTGGGAGCCAAAACTGCGAAGGCACAATCGCCTCTATGTTTCAGCCCAGACTTAGGAGGAACCATAAGAATCTGATCATCTGATCTGAGAGACCCAGATGGAACATAAAGCTGTAGGAGCTCAGTAAGACAGTTTGGAGCTACACCGTTCAATGACTTATAAACAAAAAGCTAAATCTTAAAATCAATTCTAAAACAAACAGGAAGCCAATGCAGGGTAGCAAAAATAGGCGTGATATGATCCTATTTACGTGACTTAGTTAAGAGACGTGCAGCAGCGTTTTGAACCAGTTGTTGGAGGGTTTTAGTGGTGCTACCAGGCCCAAAAAGTAGCACTTCAGTTTTATTTTCATTAAGACTTAAAAACTTACAATACCTTAGCAAGGAATGGAAGCTTTGAGCTAAGCAGCTTTACTGAGAGACAAAAGAGGCTCTCAAGCTTTTCATCACGACATGCTGGAATCAGAGGCAGGAGAAGAACGTGTGATGATATCTGCACATAAGGAAATCTGCGCTCTTTTGTTTATGATCAAAGTTCAGCAAAAAATGTACTGACATTAATGACGGTAACAACTACTGTCTATATGATGTTTAACCCTGTTCATAATCTAATCATAATCAAACCCTTTTCTGTACACCCTGGTAAGTTATGGCCAAATTCACTTATTGTCTCTCATTTTGTCTCTATACCAAAGTTTAAACCCCTAAGTAATGAGCACAAGAATTAACATAAATAATAAAAAACATAATTAACATTAATAATAAAGAAAAGAATGAACATAACTAATCATGGACAAAAGAATGAACATAACTAATAATTCTTGTTATAAAATGTCTCAGTGTAACACATGTCCAGTGACACTAAAGTTACACAGTGACATAAAAAGTTACATGGACTCAGATCTGTCTGTGGCAGCAACAGTTAAAACGTGAGCATGAGGCTCCCACCACTCAGTCTATACACCTGAGTGACAGAGGTGAAGTGACGCTATCATGACATGACCTTAACTCTAAAGGCCTAAGATCCCCCAGGATTTCACCTTTATCTATGATGAGAGGGGTTAATAAAATGCCTGTCTATAAGCAGAAGCATTCAGCCACTGAGACTGTCTGAGGCTTGAACATTGGCAGGAAGGTTATTCCATAGTGTTGGCAGCTTATAGGAGAGGGCTCTGCCCTCTGCAGTAGACTTCCTTATTACAGTTACTAATAAAGAACATCACCTTTTGATCTAAACAGATGTGGTGGATCATAGTGAACCAGGAATTCTGAGGTACTGTGGGCCAATACCATTCAGTGCTTTGTAGGTCAATAGGAGTATTTTATAATCAATACCAAAATTTAATCGGGAGCCAATAGGAATAATATGTTTAAAGTTCTAGTAAAGTTCTAGTAAAGTCCTTCTAGTTCTAGTAAGAACTCTGGCTGCTGCATTATGTTCTAACTGGAGCTTGTTTATACACTTAGTGGTACAACCAGATAGTAGGACGTTACAGTAGAAGGACATTACAGTAGTAGGACGTTACAGTAGTAGGACGTTACAGTAGTAGGACGTTACAGTAGAAGGATGTTACAGTGGTCTGGAAGGGATAAATGCTTGGACTGTTTATATAGAGACAGTATGTTTCTAATCTTTGCAATATTCCTGAGGTGGAAGAAGGTTGTACTAGAAATACTGTTTACATGTACATGGGTCAAATGAACAGAGTTGAATAAAAATTAGCAAAAGGGACAATCCATCAACAGGTCATGAAATACTTTAATCAGTGCTGTCTCTGTACTATGATGAGATCTAAAACCTGACTGAAGAACTTGGATCTGGTTCTGATGCAGATATGATCTGCTGAGCTACAACTTTTTCTAGGATTTTAGAAATAAAAGAATGGTTTGAGATCAGCCTGTAGTTTTGCACCTGTCAATGGTCAAGATTGACTTTATTTATTATTGAATGATATAGGTACATAGATTGACTTTATTTATTATTAAGTGATATAGGTACATAGATTGACTTTATTTATTATTGAATGATATAGGTACATAGATTGACTTTATTTATTATTGA
>JAOXYF010021000.1:0-18455 GCA_028565775.1 Sternarchorhynchus goeldii
ACCACAGATCTACTGAACATGACTCTGTGAACATACCACAGATCTACTGAACATATCACAGATCTATTGAACATAACTGTGAACATACCACAGATCTACTGAACACACCACAGATCTACTGAACATGACTCTGTGAACATACCACAGATTTACTGAACATACCACAGATCTACTGAACATAACTCTGTGAACATACCACAGATCTACTGAACATGTGCTCCCTAAACTCAGCACTCAAACCTGCACCATCCTGTTTACTGCCCTTTTCAACAGAGGCCTTGAAAAGGTCATAGGTCAACTTCCGGCATTTTGCAGCTACAAGAGATAGAAACGAGTGTTGGCAGAAACACGGAAGGACAGAATTCCAAACCAACCTCAGGCAAAATTTGCATGTGTGCTCATATCTCTCCCTCTCTCATTGTCTCTGTCTCTCTCTCTCTCTCTCTCTCTCCTTCTCTCTCTGACTCTGTCCTTTTTCTTCTCTCTTACTGTCTCTCTCTCTCTCCCGGTCTCTCTCACCATCCTCCTCCCTCTTGCTCTACCTCTGTGTGTGTGTAACCTATCAGAGTACGGAAAGTGAGAGACATGAAGATATTAAAATTCTGTCAGTCATTTTTTGGACTCCCTAAAGAATCCTGCAGCGTGATACGGGTGTGGTACAGTTCTGTTCTGCAGGTGATCTCTCATGACATTTAGTTTATTACTTCACCTTATTAACTCCTGGGACAAACAGAGATACGTCTCACCTTTAATTTACAAACAGAGATACGTCTCACCTTTAATTTACAAACAGAAAAAACCTATGATAAAAGAGACAGCAGGTCACAGAGAAAAGACTGAGTAGAACAGAAAGATGGAAATAGTACTTTAGTGATGATGTAACATGAACCGAGTAGAGGCTGGGTATGTATGTGGTGATGATTTATGTAGGAAAAATGGATTCTGGTTAAAACCTTCAAATCCAGACATAATAATAACTGACAACACAAGACAAGAGTCATATGTACACAGACAGACCGGGGAGAAAACAGACAAACGGTGCAGGGCGAGGGCGAAGCACTGTACAAGGGCAGAAACCGAAGAGAAACCAAAACAAAATAAAACCACATGGGCTTTAGCGCAACGGAAACAGACGGATATGAAACTGGCTTATGTATAGAGTGAAGTAAACTGACAGATTTGAAAGCTGCTTCATTTCCTAGTGCTGTTTCATATGATATGAAGAATTTTCTCTCAGGAAACATCCAGCATCAGCACTCACAGGATCCACCCGTCTGCCCACAGAATGGCAAACTTGTATCTGTAAGCAATTTTTTTTATTATCGGTCTGGCCGATTTATCTCAAAACGTCATCAGCTGACCCACCCCACCGGGACCGAGGCCTAACTGGCCAGCCCGACCGGGACCGAGCCTAACGCTAAACCTACCGGGTCGTGCTTGGAGTCAGTATGCAGCACTATGGAGGATGAACCTGTGCAGTTTAGATGAACGAGCAACACAGCAGTGTTTCTGTTTCAGGTGGAGTCTGTCGGAAAGGTGGAGTCTGACATAAATAGTGGAGGTGCTCGGGAGATTCTGTAACATTGTGACATGTACTCAGCATCTTTATCATCTCACTCAATCTCTCACTCGCACTCACTTCACTCTCTCTCCCTCTCTCTCATTCTCTATCTTGCTCTCTCTCTCTCTCATTCTCTATCTTGCTCTCTCTCTCTCTCATTCTCTATCTTGCTCTCTCTCTCCCTCTCTCTCTCTCCAAGTTTGTTTCTCTGTCCTGGTGGATGTTCCTCTGTAATCCTTACACACACACCCAGGCTGTAGGCACCCGGTACATCATGCATTCTACACCATTCACAGCCTCCATCTGTGCCATGAAGGTCACAATCATCAACATCCTTTCTTAGTGGAGTCTGCTGGCTGTCTCACTCTGTGCTGTCTCACTCTGTGCTGTCTCACTCTGTGCTGTCTCACTCTGTGCTGTCTCACTCTGTGCTGTCTCACTCTGTGCTGTTGCAACTGGTTTTATTCTATGTTTAAGTTGTTTTCCCTGCTGAATCAAACCAGTTAGTTCAGCATGAAGAAGTCATTTTAAAATAAATCCAAACCCCAATTACACTAAATTCCAAATATTCCTGTGTGAAAATATGGAGAGCAAATGAAAGCCCAGTTAATGTAAGAAGGTTCTCCAAATCTGAAACAACCTTCCCACAATACATGTTGGATACAGGAAACGCACCACGCAGAGTAACAACAAACACAGAGTTTGATCCCTGAGTTTGAATTTTGGAGAAGCATTATCTCCACAGCTGAGCCGAGCACAGATCAGATAAGATGCCTGATCATATGGCTAAAAAACGCTACCTCAGGAAACTTTACAGGTTTCACAACACAACTGCAAAATGTCTTTTACAATTCAGGTAAAAAATAGGCTCCTGCACAAAACCCACGTATATAAACGCTCAAGACCTGGAGAAGCCAGGTGTCAAGAACAAACAGCTCAATACAGAGGTACTTCCTCTCTGCCTTAGTGTTTACTTCAGACACAAGACCACAGAATCCAAACATCTTCTGAACTCATCTTTAGAAAGCAGAAAAGGTACTGAGGTTCTATTTACGATCACAAGAGGAAGTTTAACCCCCCCCCACCATTTAGTTTATTAAACCCCTTTCAGAAACAAACCCTACCCTCAGTTCCATTCCCACTAAGTCCCACATCCTGCCTGTACCTAAAAAAAGTTAGAAAACTGAAAAGACCAGAATTTACAGACAAGAGCTGAGAGTTGACTAGAATTAACATGGTTAGAGTTACTTTATCCTTGTTTGCAAACAATGTTAACAAAACCTCTTCAAACTAACTTACAATATGGTAAAAAATAGAACGTAACTGAAAACCAATTACAAACCAGAGTTTTAGAAACGATAGAGGAATTTTAAGGAGTGCAGAATTAAAATGCCATGTCCAGACAGACAGACCGTCCAGACAGACAGACAGGTGGTGCAGGAGCACAGTCAAACCCCAATCCTAGTTCCTTTAACACTGCAGCTGACACCATAAATAGGAGCTGACGGTGTATCTGACAGTGCTACACCATCTCAATGTGCTCCAGTCCAGAGTCACATGTGTTACACTCCTCACACTTCCCACTCTCCTCACACCGTCCTCACACTCCCCACACTCTCCTCACACCCCCTCACACTTCCCACACTCTCCTCACACCCCCTCACACACACCTTCGCACTCTCCCCCCCCTGCATCCCCACATTCCTCACACCCCCCCACACACCCCACACACCCCATTCACACCTCCCACACCCCAGTCTTTTGGTCTGCTACACGAGACCCATCCTGTCAGATTATATAACCCAGAAGATGTTGATGATGACGTTTTGGGGCTCTGCTGCAGGTGTGGAGCTGCAGTCAGGTTAGCTGTGTCTGTGCGCGTGTCCGTCTGTCTCTGGAAGCTGCCGTGCCTTCAGTAATGTCAGCCTTTAAACGGAAGGTACTGCTCTCGTGCGCTGCGTCAACAGCATCTCATCAGCGTGTAGCTGCACGCCCGAACGTGTATAACTGGCACGCGCTCTAGCGCTCATCTTTTTTTTATCCAGTGTTCCTTGGCAAAGCGACACCGGTCACGGGTTTCCGTGAACGGTTTTTCTTCGTCTTTCTTTTTCTTTGGTTACAAAAGAGTTTTCGTACTGACCCGTAATGTACTGTACAATAAATAAATACAAATAACGATCAACAATAGGCTAAAGTACTGTCAGGCGCTCAACTTGCGACACACTACAGACCATTACCAAATCTCCTACTCCGTCTCTGTGACAAGGCGGGATTTACACTGAAATTAAAGGCGAGATTGTTTTCCTCTATAGAAAAACAGGCATTCATTTATACCACCCCATGTACTTTATCAAAACAAAGGCGGTTTAGGTTAGTCTCAGAAAAGCGTCCGTTTCCAACCTTGAAAGTTCAACCTACCCCGTTAAGCACAATGCAGAATTCTTGTTCGCCCGGAACAAGCGAAGACGCTAAACCCGGTACGAAGGTCCAGAAAGGGGAGCCGAAATAAACTTAAAAGACTTCCTTCACGCTGGTAGTGTCCTCGCGCTTCGTCGCGGACAACGAGCTACAAGTTGCATCTCAACAGCGCCATCAGAGTTTGAAAAGGCTTCAGTGTTCACACGTCATCCACGTCTTTTCCCACACCAACGCGGTGCGGCGCAATCGGCGGACGCCTGTTGCTGTCCTCTCAGTCACTGCACGTGTCACAGAGTAAAACTCATGTAGGATGTGCGACTCGTTGCGGCGTGCCGTCCTCTGCAGTGTCGGGGACTAGCCGTCTTCGACGCCTATTGGTGGAGCTATACCGTAACGCAGCACTCGCGCGCTCGTACCATACGTTTACACGGGCATATATTGGCAAATGCAAAGCGCGCGGCTACGTTAGACGTCAGGACAGCCACGCGCAAGGCTTTAAATGAGCTGGGATGGGTAGGAGAAAATAATTGCGTGTGTGTGATTAACTCGGGTTATTACCGATTAGTAACCGATATGTCCATGGGGACGCTAAACCCGGTAATGCACCGGGAGCTGGTAGCTGTTTCGACATGTAAACACGTACGTCTGAACAAACCCACATCCTGAAACCATCCGCAGCAGCTCGACTGTAGTTATGCAACCCTTCAATAACACCACAGGCGTATCAAATCACTCTTAAGAGTATATTTTATTAGAGGATTGTGGGGAATCCATATTAAAATAGCATTTAATTCAGGCTTAAATACATATAGAAACTTTACTCACAAAACCTGATTATATTTCGGTGTGTATTAATAGATTTATAGATACTTTTAAAGCGAAAGCTACGTTTTGCTGTGTTGTAGTGTGGTGGGTGACTCGATGTTATGATGATGGCCAGCTCGTTCTGGAGAGCCGCTGATGCGCCCCAGGATTGATCCGAGTCTTTGTTTTTTCGAACCTGATCTCACCTAATGAACGCCATGTCATGAGCATTATCAATTCACCCGTGTACATATTAAGCCCTACCATTTACCGAAAAACAGACAAAACTTAGTTGAACTGTAGGGGGCACGAGGAAAGTGGGAAAAATATTTACAATGAATTTTTACCCACTAGATGGCGGAAAATATCTTCTGGAAAATAAACATACCTGCAATTTGCAATTTCTTGATAAAAGGACATCCTACTCAACGTTTTCTGTATATTTCTGGATTCCACAGTTTTGCACAAAGTTTTCTGCAAATTTCAGGTTTGATACACGAAATCTTGAGTGTGGCAAGATGCGTTTTTTTGCCGCAATTCCTTCCATCCATTGGCACCTCTCATGCAAATAAATTCCCCCCCAAGGCAATAGATGGCAGTAGTGTTCAACCTTGCCCTGCACGCTCACAAACACACTAACAAGCAAACCTTGACTATGGAGCTGCGGCTGAGATACATGCGAATGACGTGAGTCTTATTGTTACCGAGCTGGAGGAAAGGACGAGCAAGTCACCACGCGCTTTTCACGGGTGAGCATCTGTGTACATTTGGAAACGCTACGAATCCGTAAGACGCGCGTAATCGCCGCGTGTTTGGACGTGTGTGCGCGCGCTGGCTCGCGCGTTATCCGCTCTCTTCCTGGTGTCAAACCTCCCGCAGGTTCCGTAAAAGATGTGCGGGACGGCCGGTTTTGTGTGCGTTAGACGCTTATTGCTCTTCTAGATTTCTAGATTCTTCTAGATTCATACCATCAAGGTCATCTAATGTACGTCATCGAGGTACCGGTTCGGTAGTCAGCAAAACGTATATTGCTTTGCTTTCAGTGTCACCATAAAGAAAAGCCTGGGAAACTATTTTATAGTTATTCATATTTCTAGTGGGTTCCGTGTTGGTACCTTTTGTCTGCGTTTTTTGTTTGTTTTTGCAGTCAGACTAACAGTTGTGAGGTGTTCGCCGTAAGTTGCCTGCCACGTTGAAACAGTGAAGTAGTCAGCTAGTGCGTGCGTGCGTGCGTGCGGTGTGGCAGGGTATGTGTGTTTGCGTGGGTGTGTCTTGCTGGAGGACAGAGTTAACCTATTTGAGGTTTGAAGCTCAAGTTCATGGCTGTAATGTAGCTGCTGGCGTTAGCCACAGTTGGAGGAGGGTTTCCTCCGTGGTGTGTGTACAGTCATCAGACCTGATGAGCAGTGTGTGTGTTTCTTGCTCACAGTCTGACGCTTGGTGCTCCAGTCCATCACAGCTTCTGCAGCCTGTTTTCTCACTCTGAGCACAGGGCCTGACCTTGAGACATGGAGAGAGGGCACGAACCCCAGGCCTGCGCTGGTGGTTTTCTCTCGCAGTCCTGAACACAGTTATCATGCTTTAGTTTGTCCTGGATCTACCAGATTTTTGTAATCCATCTGCTGTAGACCAGGGTCCACACACAGATCCAGATGCAGAGTTGGCGGTACATTTTTCAGTTTTGATCTCGTTAGGCGTTACCTGTAGTGTCAGAAAACCGTATATTTTTTTGGGGGGGGGGGTTCATTTTTACTTTATAAAGACCTGCGTGGCATCATAGAAACTTTAATTTTATGTGACACTGTTTGACACCTGTGTTGTTCACACACCTGTGTCACATCTGTCAGTTCCTCTCGCGCTGAATACACTGCATACATAAAATGCTGTGTGTGTGTGTGTGTTGTTGTGACCTATTTGCTGTTGCAGGGGTGTATTGAGTATGTGTTGCCCACAGCCAAAATCTGCAGTAAAGTGGGTCACACCCGTAAATCCAGTAAAGTGGGTCACACCCGTAAATCCAGTAAAGTGGGTCACACCCGTAAATCCAGTTGACACCAGCTGGATGGCGGGTGAAGGGATGATCCAAGCTTTTGCAGGATTTGTGGAGCGAGAAATTCCAGGCTCTGTGTCTTCATAAGTGAATGGAGGGAGTCAAGAGTGTAGAACTGTGAAGCAGGTGTTTGGATTCTGTTTGTTGAAGGAACTCATAACACCCATCATGTTTTAACACCTACGGAAAAAAGTGCTCTGGGTGTGCAATGAATGGCAGAGAAACTTGCAGTAACCCTGTGGACAGTGGCCTGTGTGTTCTTCTAATATGCATTCAATATGATGACTGGTTACTAAAATGATGTTGGATTATATATTAGATATATTAATTGTATTTAGTATATGAAATAATAGCTTATTACATTGAGAAGATGGTATCAGAGGGAGATTTTCTAGAGCTTAAGGCACAGTGACTCAGAGATCAAACGCTCTACATCTTCTTGATGGTGCACTTTTTCAACGTATCCTTGGTTATGACTGTAGAGGTGAAACTCTTGTCCACTGGTGTTTTTCTTCTGAGAGGCCTGATACTGGTTCCTACACACAAGGCCCTGCAGAGGGAGCTCCACCTAACTGCTCCGCCCATGCGTCCTGCCAACAAGCCCCACCCACCCACTCACACTCACACTCACACTACCTTTACCTCTGAGTGTCTGCCCACACTGCCCTGTACAGTGAGAACAGAACATGTACCCCGATGTTCACCTACACCCTGTGAATTTACTACGAACTGCAGCTGTAGAAAACTTTGTATTTAAAATACTTCAGCGCTTTACATTCACATGTGATACTGATCAGAGATTCCTACACGAATGCACTGATACATTTACAAATTCGGCATTTAGCTGATACTCATAACCAGAGTTACTTGCAGAAGTGTTTTGTCGTGCTCATGGAATGTATTCCAGCCAGTACAGTAGGGTAGAGTTCAGTATACCTTTGAACTAGAACACTGCTAAAATACAGGCATCAGTGCTGAACTAGAAGAACTGCAAAATAACCATTAACTCTATCAGACAATAACACGCAGTACCAAGCAATGAGTGCTGGGATTTGTTACTCAACAGTAGTACTAAATTTCATAGGTGCAGAATCAATGGTTAGTTAAATACTCTAGAAACAGACTAGTCTTTAAGTTAAATACTCTAGAAACAGACTAGTCTTTAAGTTAAATACTCTAGAAACAGACTAGTCTTTAAGCTGTGAAGATGCGAGGGATGCCATCCGAACAGCCGGTGAAAGTTCAACCATCTGGGAACAGGACAGAGAACAGTCTTGATTCTTGTCTTCCGTGAGACGTGAAGCAGGTGTTTCGAGCCAAGCTGTATTTGATGTTCGAAGTACTGGAGGTTCGGATCAGGCCTTGATCTTCATCATCATGTAGGAGGAAAATGGATCATTTTAGGCTTTAGGCTCATTTAAAAAACATCAAGGTTTTTTTATCAGGTTTTTAGGAAGACCAGCACCTAATCAGTTGTAGTAGTCGAGTTTAGAGATGACAAGAGTCTGCACAAACACCTCGGTGGCTTCCAGTGCAAAAATGGGCCGTATCCTTCATGTTACTAAGGAGAAATCTGCAGGACCTGGTCAGGTTTGAGTTGAGAATGACAATTGGTTGTCCAATGTTATGACCATAAGTTCTTGAAATGAACGGTGAGATCGTGGTGAGCATTGGGAGTTTCAGGGTTGTGCAGAAGCTCAGCTTTATTGGGGTTGAGCTTCAGGTGCTGGACTGTCATCCATGAAACAATGTCAGTCAAGCATGCTGAGATACGACTGGAAACCTGAGTGTCAGAATGTGGGAAGGAAAGAGTTAGTTGGGTGCTGTCAGCATAGGAGAAGCCATGATATTATATCACCAAGGGAGCGAGTATACAAAGAGACGAGAAGAGGGTGTGGGAGTGTGTAGGCCTTCACATGCGCTGGAGTCAGTCACTACATGTGGGAATGTGTTCTCTCTGGTGAGGTGCTTTTTCAGTTTTAGTCCAAGACTGTTTTAACTCTGATTGACAGTGAAAGAAAACTGTCAAAGTTCTTGGGAGGGTTGTGGGGGTTATTTAAAGAAGAAGCACTTTGCAAGCGCGCTGAAGGTGTGGTTTTCCAGTGGTACAGAACACCTGTAATCTAGCCAAACTCTCTGTGGCTGTTCTGTGTCCCAGAGAAGTCTGACCTTTGTCACCGTTTGGAGTTGAGCTTTAATGATGGTTTTTGGTTTCTGCTTGCAGTTCCACCACATGAACAATGAAGATTAAAGAAGGTCAACCAACAGACCGGTGAGTTTCCTTACAGGACTTTTGTACGGCTGAGCACCTTCTAAAGATCAGTGTTTGAGCCTCTAACCCCTCATCCTGCTCTCTCTTACAGAGGTTGTGTGGTCGGGATCATCTTCTTCCTGCTTGGACTGGGAACGCTGCTTCCATGGAATTTCTTCATGACTGCCTCATTGGTATCAACAAGAACAGCGACGGTGGAGTGGAGAGGCACTGATGCACTCAGAGCAGCTCCAACCACCTCCCTCCACTCATATGTGTTTGCGTTACCTGCTTGGGTGGGGGTGGGAACGAGTGGGGGTACTTTGTGAATGGGTAGGGTATTTATGGGTGAAGGGGTGTGTGGACGGGGGTTTGGTGTGTGTGTGGGTGTGGGGGGTGTGTGTGTGGGAAGGCACTTCAACAGACTGCTATGTGTGTGTGTGTGTGTGTAGTACTTCAACAACAGGCTGAACTCCTCAGAAGGGGTCAACAGCACAGCAACTGACAGGAAGGAGTATTACTTTAATAACTGGATGACTCTGCTATCCCAGCTGCCCTTGCTGGTCTTCACACTCCTCAACTCCATCCTCTACCCGCGGTGAGAAGCTAGTAAGCTAGTGGTGGTAGTATTTGGTGGCACACACACACACACACATGCACACACTTCTTTAGCAGTAACCTTGTGAGATGTCCAACCTCGTGATTTGTGCTGAGTTTTGATTGGTAGGTGTAATCCTGGTCTCTCTCTCTCTCTCAGGATTCCAGAGACGGTGCGCATCGCAGGCAGCCTGGTTTTCATCTTGCTTCTCTTCATCCTCACCGCTGCCCTGGTGATGGTTCCCATGGAGCAGGACCGCTTCTTTTCCATCACCATGGCAACAATCTGGTTCATTAACTGTGAGTGACAGGCCAGAGTGTGCCATTACAATGGAGTTCAGCTGCCAAATATAACTGTTGTTATTACTGTTGTTATAACTGTTGTTGTTGTTGTTATTATTATTCTTTCATCATATCTGCCCTGAGTTTCACTCGTATGGTTTCCAGGAGAGTAAATTCTTTCTTGCATCCCAAATGAGATTAAGATCCAATTTTAGTCAAATTAAAAACTTTTTTTTAAGTATGCAACTGTGTGTGTGTGCCCGTGTGTGTGTGCCCAGCGTTCGGGGCTGTTCTCCAGGGGAGTCTGTTCGGGTTGGTGGGGATGCTCCCTGTCCAGTACAGCGCTGTGTTCATGAGTGGACAGGGACTCGCTGGGACCTTCGCTACCATCGCCATGCTGATCGCCATAGCAAGTGAGACACATACATACACACACACATGCTGCTTAGATTTACTCAAAACGCACACTCTCTCACACATGCATTCATACTGACTTTCTCTTACATTAATGCTGTTTACAGTTAAATGCGCACACACACACACACACACACACACACACACACAAACTTTCAGTGATGCAATTTCTCATGCACACACACACCATGGGCAAGTAAATATTTGAATCCAGTATTGTATACTAATACATATTTGTGTGTGTGTGTAACAGGTGAAGCTAATGATCAGACTGCTGCACTGGGCTATTTTATCACTCCGTGTGTGGGCACGCTGGTTACACTGCTGAGCTATCTGCTACTGCCCAGACTGGTGCGTGTGTGTGTGTGTGTGTGTCTGTGTGTGTGTCTGTGTGTTTCCTGGGCCTGTGTAACATACAGCTCTTCCTCTACAGGAGTTTGCCAGGTTTCACCTGCTTCACAAAAGCAAGACACAGAAATACGAGCTTGACACTGCGAGGCACCTGCTGCCTAAAGGTAAACATCACACACCCACACACCTGTAGGACTGCTGGATGGTGGAGAATCAACAGAATCGTCCTTTCATGCCCTACACCACGGGACTCAACCACAGTACGACTGTTCTGCTCCATCTTACATTTAGTTGTTTCTAGATGTTTCCAGTTTGTTTAATATTTGTGTGTGTGTGTGTGGATCCAAAAACAGAGCACTTCAGATCAGAAATGACTACAGAGACCAAGTCTGTCTCTCTCTCTCTCTCTCTCTCTCTTTCAGAAGGCTCTCAGGACAAGGGAGAGCTGAATGGTCCGGCCAATTGTTCTGTCGCTAACGGCAACCCCTGCAGTTTGGCCGGCAACGATGAGGATGGTGCTGCTGTCGCCAAGGAAACGAAGAGCTCTGTTCTGGAAGTGTTCAAAAAGGTTATTTGTAATGTTTAAATAGTGATTTTCTTTACTATTTTTTTTTCATGGTGTTTGTTGATAATTGATGGCATGTCTGTGTCTTCCCCCTGCTGTGTGTGTGTGTGTGTGTGTGTGTGTGTGTGTGTGTAGATATGGGTAATGGCGTTTTGTGTGACGTTCGTCTTTACAGTCACTCTCTCGGTGTTCCCTGCTGTTACAGTAGATGTGAAGACTGCTTACCACGGAAAGTGGGGTACAGTCAATCACACACACACACACACACACACACACACACACACACACACACTGATCTGGTTAACAACTATTCAGTAAACCAATAAAAATAAAAAACTCTCCCAGTTCTCAAGCACCTTCAGTAAATCATCTGGACAGTGTTCCAACACTCAGAAAAAAAAGATGACCCTCTCTCCCTCCTTCTCTCTCTCCCTCTCTCCCCCTCCCTCTCTCTCCCTCTCCCTCTCTCTCTCCCTCTCTCTCTCTCCCTCTCTCTCTCTCAGAGCGGTATTTTATTCCTGTATGTTGTTTTTTGGTTTTTAACCTGATGGACTGGATCGGTAGAACCATCACATCATGTGTTCAGTGGGTGAGTAGAGTCTTCCTCACCACTCCTAGAGTCTTCCTCACCACTCCTAGAGTCTTCCTCACCACTCCGTCAGGCATTGCATTGTTTCACTCTTCTTTTTCTCCCCTTCACCCCCCCCATGTCTCTCTCTCTATCTCTCTCTCTCTCTCTCTCCAGCCCTCTAAGGACAGCTGGCTGTTCCCAGGGCTGGTAATTTTGCGCGTCATCTTCGTGCCACTCCTCATGTTGTGTAATGTCCAGGAGAGACACCTCCTCCCTGTTGTGTTCTCCCATGACGTTACCTTCGTCCTCATCATGCTGGTGTTCTCCGTGTCCAGCGGATACTGCGTCTGCCTGTCCATGTCCTACGCACCGCAGTGAGTGAGCGCACCACACACACACACACACACACACACACACACACACACACAGAGACACACTCTCACACACTCCCCCTCATTTCTCCCTTCCCCCAGGCTGGTGGCTCCTAAAGATGGTGAGACAGCTGGAGCTCTGATGACCTTCTTCTTGGCTCTGGGTCTGTCCCTTGGAGCTGCACTCTCCTTCCTCCTGCGCATCATCGTGTAGCTCCACCCACAGCCACCCACCAGTGCTTCATTTGTAAAACGTTAGGGGCGGGGAGGAACAAGGTCCAGGAACGTATAGAGGGCATGCACGTGACGTCACAGTTACCAGGTGCTGGTACGGTTACACCCACCGAGCGTCAGTGTTGACATGCAGTGGGGTGTGTTTTGAAAACCTCGTGAGCTGTTTAAGCAGGCAGCTTTATAACCGTCGTCTTTCCTTATAAGGGAGATTATTCGGAGGCTCTAGTTACGCGGCGATTGCGTCACGGCGTGTTCCCGCCCACTGCACGCGACTCGGCTGCTAGCATCGGCGCAGCTTTTCATCACGAAACGTTAAGGTTGACTGAAAAATCGTACTATAGATAAGCTGTTTGCTGCGATAAGAAGTTTGTTAGCCAGCTGGCTATCCACTGGACCCTGAGGCTTCGAACTCCGCTAGCATAAATGCTAATCCCTCAGTACATAAAACTACAAAAAACTACATACATATAAAACTTTGGTTACACTAACCTCAAGAGGAGGGAAATACACCAGATAACAAAATTATGAATGACTTACATTTGAAAACATACCTTGAAATCTAATCCTAACCGTCTCACTTGCGTTCGCCATGAAAAGTGGTTGTGCTGTCTCACCGTGTCGTGCTGTATCATGGTGTCGTGCTGTATCATGGTGTTTTTAAGGTATCTAAGAATCAAGGGACCTCAGTAGGCGGCATTTTTAAGGTATCTAACAATTCGGACAGCCTCTGTCGGGAACGTGCACAATAACAGGTAAAATGCACTTAGAGACCACAGCTGCTGTGTTTACGAACACATGGATTCCACAAACAAAAACATCTCAGATATGAAACAGCTGTTGTGCAATTGACTGTACAATTGCTTTGAGTGGAATAAGTGCCAGTCTAATAATTTCGTAACTGACATGGCAGTGCAGTGAGTAGCGTTGTTGTTAGAATGACGTCTGGCACGTTAAACTTTCTTTCCTTTCCTGTCCGTGGCTCAAACATGTATGTTGGTTCATTTAATGCTGCTACACCTCTCTGCAAATGGTATAAGCTATTCATACAGTCATAATCTGTTCATATATTCATAACCTATTCGTATATTCAGCTCCTGGCATATACAGTCGGTGAATTGAGTGTTTTACGTGGATGGTATTCAGACGTGTTCCTGACGGAGGGGCGTGTTCCCGATGGAGGGGGCGTGTTCCAAAGGTAACGTGACCTCGGTGCATCCCCTCTGTAGATGGTCCAGTCCCCTACTCACTCCAGGTTCCGATTGGACCTCATACACACCCAGTAACCTGATGACACTGGGACCTTCTGAAGAAATTGAGCTGGTTGGGTTTTTGGAAAGGAGCTTACACACACACATAAGCATTATTTCATAAAAATATTATTACTTATTTTAAAAAACAAAAAATCGCCACCACTGACTCTGGATCCACTACGTTCTGGGATGTAGGTCCAAATATACTAGGTACTGCGTCTTGTTCTACAGGATCCAACCCAAATCGGGCACTACCACCAAACCCCCAAACCTTGCCCTCTGCCCTAGGGTCTCGCCAAGATGACCTTCCCCACCCCCAAACTCCTTCCCCAGATCCATTTGGCAATTAGGCAAGTGGCCGTGAGTATTGGAGAGCCGCTGGTGATCTAAATACAGTAAATAAATACTAACAGGTGGGCTGCTAATGCTTGGAGATGACCAAGCATTCTTCAGATGGCTGGCCTGCAATGACTTCTCAGATGAAATAATAGTTTTTTGTTTTTTAATGAAATTGTTGTAGAAAGAAAACTAAAAATGTTTAGTTTAATTATAACTCCCAGGGCATTGTTTTGTATTTTTGTAGTGTTTTGCAGTTTTTTTTTTTACATGCTCTTAAAGGGATGGTCATGCTGGACCTGCTTTTGTAAAAATGAGAATGGAAAGTAGTTTCAACCTGCCCCTTACTGATGTAGACCAACACCACATTTCCCATAAGCCTCAGAGAGCTCACTTCTCTGGAGCGATTGTCTGCGTTATGTGAGTGGATCTCTCGGCAGTGATTGGCTGGGTTATGTGAGTGGATCTCTCTGGAAATCCACTCACATGGCATGCGCGCGCACACACACGAGCAGCTGGATCTGAATGGTAGCTCCTACTGTTTATTTTAGGTCATAGATGTTCATGGCTCAATTTAAACTCTTCTGTTTACAGAACTAAACTAGAACATTGTTTTCCATATTGTTGAACATATTTTCCTCATGGAGTAGGTGTTTGAGGATATCTTGATTGTGGTTTGAGGATAATCTTTATCTTGATTTGCACAGTTTTAAAGGGAATGTATTTGGAGCACTGGCATTTGGGAAATAATTTTGAGCAGTAAAGTTCCAGATTTGGTTTTCACACCTGCATTACTTGAATAAAATACACAAATCGGTCAGAATTGGCATCCTTCATCGATGAACGCACGGTACGCAACATTGTGAAGCCTATTTATAGATGAATGAAGATTTCTTATGTAGATATAGCAGTCCTGTTTTCTCTAGAATTCTGTAACTAAGGGATGAGTTACAGGCCATGCCCAGCTACCGTGGGAAACCAGTCGTTAGCCGTTAACCACTGCCTGCTGGCGCAGCATAGCATGACGGGGTGGTCAAAACTTTCCCCATGGTACTTCCACTTCCTTGTTCGGTTTCCTTTTAAATCCTGGTTTCTATGGCACCGGGGAGTACGCTTTTAGGAGGGAGGCAGCGTTCCAGAACATTCTGTTTCTGGCGTGCTGTTTGCAGTTGGCTATAATTATATGGGTATTTGGTGAGTAGGAATCAGGGTTTCTGACTGCCGTTTAGTGTTGAAGATAAGAGGGTGTAATCCACTTCTCACGGATCTTATCTCACTACACAAATGCATTGATTGACATGTAGATTTAAACTGTGTAGCCTAATGCTGGTTTCTCTCAGGTAGTGGCTTGGCTTCGGGAACAAAACGTAAGATCAGAGCGGTTTGATACTGAGCGGCCATAGACCCGATTACCGTCCTTTGAAAAGAGGTGTGAGTGTGAGACGGTTCCAGGCTGTTTATTGCATTACACTTAATAAAAGTGTAAAAGAGGATGTAAAACTTCAGGATATAATTGTGTATAGACTTCACTCTTGATGACAGGTACCTCTCTTCCTTGGTTTTTATTGTTTATCTTGTCCCAGTTTATTTATTGGTCACGTTGCAGGTTTGTAGGTGCTTTGTGTTGATAAAACCCCATTACATTAACGATGATTGCTACGCTATAGGGGAGGTTTTGGGGTTCCACTCTGTTCATTCCTGTCCTCCTGGTTGTTGTTGCTACAGTTTTCTAAATCTAAGCGGGTCTTCGCTTGGCAATGCAATAATTATCTTGCTCCCGGTTTTATAGATGGAAAATCTTGATTTATGGTTTTATAAGAAGCTGAACATGAACCTCCGAGGTTCTGCAGTGCCATACATTTGACTTCTTTACTGTTTGGTTTCTGCCTGGTTGAAATTCTAGGATGTGAACCTGCAGTCGGATAAAAGCAGGTTACTGGGCGACACAGATCTGCAACACCTTTAAGATAAAAAAAAACTGAAAGCCTCAAAGCAAATGTGAATTGAAAGCAGATTTGTTTGAGTAAAACATACATGCATCTGTTAATGTCTTGGTCAATTTTTGTGAATTCAAAGCCTCAGCAAATTTGTTTGAGTAAAACACATTTTTCACAATAAAACAAAAATAATACATTAATATCTTGGTCATTTTTTTGTGATCTGTAACAAAATCACCTTCCTCATTTAAGGTCACTTTTATTGCTGTGAGAGAGTGTGTGAGTTACGAAACAAGGATTCCTTTCTCTAAATCAGTAATACACACAGAGAAAGTCGTACATATGAAAAATATTTCCTTCCTCTTCACAAGAAAAACTAACGATGCACTTGACGTTCGCTGGAGCATTAAAGTACAATTCCATAAGCACCTTCACAGCTAGGACTCGTCACACCAACATCTACATCTGTTAATACCTGCACTTAGGATTCAAATGTGTTGAACTGTTTGCTTCATAAATAATGTGCAGTAGTGAATGGCTACCTGGTGAACGGAACCTTCGAGAGTGTGGTGGGTGTCATACCCTGCAAGAACAGTGATGATGACTGTGTGTGTGTGTGTGTGTGTGTGTGTGTGTGATAGCATACTAAGATGTGCAGGTGTGTGTGTGTGTGTGTCTACGAGAGCACAGTAAGTGTGAGGGTCCCTTTGGTTTTCTTCAGGATGTTTACTGCTTCCTCGTGTGTGGCTCCCTCTAAACTCTGTCCGTTAACAGCCACGATTTGATCACCACGCTTCAGACGACCGTCGTCTGCTGCTGCCCCCTGGACACACACACACACACACACACACACACACACACACTGTAATATCACACATGAGATTTCACAATATCTCGATTCTCCTGTTCCTTCTGATACACCAGGTTTACCTCATCAGTGCGTGACAGTTCTAACAGATGTGTTTGAAGGGCAAACATTCTGCCCTGAATTGTGCTGGACCCCAGCCCTCCAGAACCACATCTGGACTCCCCTGAACTGCTTCTGGATCCCCTGGAATGGGTGTGGACACTGGGTAGACGACAGATGTCTCGTACCTTTCCAAACACGGTTTTGACATAGATGGGCAGGTCACCATGTGGGCTTCCAAAACCTCCCACTATACTGAAGCCCAGTCCCTCCAGACCCCTGTCCAGTGTAATAGTCTTGTACTGTGGAGGACTACACACACACACACACACAATAAAATAACTTCATGTAGCATTAAATGAATAAAAAAAAAGTAAATATAACAAAACCAACCAGTTGTGTGTGTGTGTGTGTGTTGATACACACCCCAGGTCATCATGGAAAATACTGCTTGTGATGAGTCCTGCTGTGAGATCTGATGGTGGCGCTGTTACTGTATCACCTGCTATGACCTACAGACATGAACCAAGAGGGTTTCACTCATTCACTATAACACGAACCAAGAGGGTTTCACCCATTCACTATAACACGAACCAAGAGGGTTTCACCCATTCACTATAACACAAACCAAGAGGGTTTCACCCATTCACTATAACACGAACCAAGAGGGTTTCACCCATTCACTATAACACGAACCAAGAGGGTTTCACTCATTCACTATAACACGAACCAAGAGGGTTTCACTCATTCACTATAACATGGCATTTTTGTGCACAAGCACGTTTGTGTGTATACGTGTGTACGCACCTGCAGTTGCAGTGTTCCTGATGTGTTCTTCAGCAGAGTCACAGCTTGGCTGTGTGCCAGACCTTCTGTGGATGTCCCACAGATGGACACGATCCTGTCCCCCACCTGGGGAGGACCACACACACAGGGTGAGGCTTTTACAGCAGCACCACAGCCTCAGAAAGGGGATAGCTACACACACACACAAACACACACACACACACTCACTCTGAGTTTGTGAGTCTGAGCAGCCAGGCCTGTAGGGTTTATCATGGCAATAAAGAGGGGCACATCTCCCAGAGGACTGCCCACCCCTCCAGCTATGCTGATGCCCAAGGAGTCAGATGGGCCCTGAAACACACACACACACACACACACTTTCTTATTCCCAGAGGGGTAAATCCAAGAGAAAACACATTGGTGTAGAGCGTCTCTGTCCACTTCCAGTATGTTCCAGTATGTTCCAGTATGTTCCAGTGTGAACTGTAATGAGCGTTACCTTGGTGATCTCAACCATCCTGGCATGCTGGTCGAGCACTGTCCGGAAAGAAAGAAGATGGTGAATAACACACACACACACACACACATACATGTGCACATGCATATACACGCACACTCATATACATACATACACTATATTGCCAAAGGTATTCGCTCACCTTCCTTGACTCACATATGAGCTTAAATGACATTCCATTCCTAATCCATAGGGTTCAATATGACGTTGGTCCACCCTTTGCAGCTAGAACAGCTTCAACTCTTCTGGGAAG
>JAOXYF010021001.1:0-18426 GCA_028565775.1 Sternarchorhynchus goeldii
TGTGTGTGTGTGTGTGTGTGTGTGTGTGTGTGTGTGTGTGTGTGTGTGTGTGTGTGTGTGTATATATATATAATATATATTACACACCATTATGTGGCTCCAGCTTTCAGATTTGTATGTATGTATGTGTATTATAGATTTGTTGTTTTAGCAATGGTATTGTGACTAATTATATATATTATCTGTATGTTTATTAAGATAAGATATTAATATATTATTTATTAAGATAGAAAAAAACAGACACACACACAAACCCAAACTTCCCCACTGTGACAATTAGCACCATCTAGAAGAATCTTTTCAGACTTTCACACTTAATGAGGGGTTTATGAGGGCAGACACTCCAGAGTGACTCAGGACTCTCACTGGACACTCCAGAGTGACTCAGGACTCTCACTGGACACTCCAGAGTGACTCAGGACTCTCACTGGACACATGCCAGGATAGAAATGTATATGTAGTTTCCATGGGAGAAGCAGCACTACACTATACCAAGGTTTTCTTCCATTTGTTAGTATCAACAAAACTCTGTTGTGACATTTTCCATCCTGTTCATAACTGTGTCAACAGACCTCTAAGCCAATCTCATCTGCCACCCACCCTTTTTGTTCACTATCTAACAGGAAATCAGTCTGCATGTACTTATATGGCATCTGTATGTCTGATGGGAAGAATGTTGTAACGAGCGTTTATTATTATTATTATTATTATTATTATTATATAGGGGGTTGCAGTCAGGCCTGTGTGATCCTTTAGAAAACAAGTCACTGTGATCGTTAGGGACACTTGTATAGGGCCACCTTAACATGCGTTAGCCATCCACTAGGACGGCTTCTGTTGCCAGGTGTGTTTGGATGGTGGGACGCTGTTAACCTCTCTGCGATCTCTGCGATCTTAACCTCTCTGCGATCTCTCTCCATGCCCAGGTCCAGACACAAGCGATAGAGTCATTGGTGACGGCTCAAGCCCTGGCTGATGATGTCGACTGTCATGTGTTTCCGTTCAGGGAGTTCGGCAAGGGCCGCATAAAAAAGCAACATATCAGCCCGGATGCCTTTGTTCAGTTAGCACTACAGCTGGCCTACTACAGGGTACACTGTGTTCACATAATAAGTTTCATTAGATATTGGGGTTTTTTTAGTGTTGGGAGGGTGGAAGAGTGGAATAAGCTAAAAACAGAGGATTTGTAAAAAGTAAACACCATGTCATCCTGTTCCTCGTTAAACAAGGAGGTGCACTAGGGGGAGGAGTACCTTTGAAAACTGGAACAACTGCTGTCACCTGTACACTCACATCAGTCCCAGAATGTTAATATTTTCTGCCCAAACATAGTGTTTCCTTTTTGGTTTTTAATGAAGGCATGTGAAAATGTATGAGGAACCTTTTAGCTTATTTGTGTGTGTGTGTGTGTGTGTGTGTGTGTGTGTGTGTGTGTGTGTGTGTGTGTGTGTAGGACACGGGTGGGTTTTGTCTGACGTACGAAGCCTCCATGACCAGGCTGTTCCGTGAGGGTCGGACCGAGACGGTCCGCTCCTGCACCAGCGAGAGCTGCGCCTTCGTTCAGGCGCTCGAAGCTGGAGAGGTATGACCCCATGCTGTCACGATACACCTGGTCAGGTGTGACCCCGTGCTGTCACGATACACCTGGTCAGGTGTGACCCTGTGCTGTCATGATGCACCTTGATCAGTTGTCTATTTCTGACCACACGCTTAATATTTTTTGTGCAGAGAATCATTCTCAAAGTGACATTAGCACATTTAAACTCACCACTCAACACACAACCACTTTGGCACAATTTGGCCATTTTCACTCACTTTTACTCTCGTTGCCAGTGGTTTAGACATTAATGACTGTGTTGAGTTATTTTGAGAGCACAGCAAATTTACACTGTTATACAAGCTGTACACTGACTAATTTACATTGTATCAATGTGTCCCTTGAAAAGATATATAATAAAATATTTACAAAAATGTGAGGAGCATACTCACTTTTGTGAGATACTGTAGCTAAATGTAAGATAAACAAAACTACAACTATGCATAATTTATCTGAAAGCATTTGACTGGGCCTTTGTGCCATACAGATTCTTCACTGATTTGTTCTGTGTTCATCAGGGGAGGGAAGAATGCTGCAAATTGTTCCATAAAGCTGCTGAGAAACACCAGAACCTCTACCGATTGGCCATGACTGGATCTGGCATTGACAGGCACCTCTTCTGCCTGTATGTCATCTCCAAATATCTAGGGGTGGAGTCACCTTTCCTCAAGAAGGTGAGTATGGATTAGAGTTAGGGTTTGCCATGAAATGCCTGTTTAGGAATGTTTACATATGTAACACATGGTTAACTTGCATTTCTTGCTAAACTTTGGTTTTAAAAAAATCATACAATAGTAAATGGTTCGTCAGAAACAAGCAAACAATGTGGGTCTCACACAAAGGGGTCTGTTCTTTCAATCCCTGTCTCCTTTTATCCAAAGCAATCTGGATAAATACAATTGTGAATTAATCTTGAGCAATTGAGGGTTAAGGTTCTTGCTCAGGGGCCCAACAGTGGCATTTTAGTAGAGGTGGGGCTTGAACCAGCAATCTTCTGATTACTAGTCCAGAATTGGTTCCATCTCTCTTAGTGGCACATTACCAAAAAAGGTGTAGCCTGTGTAAAGGCTTTTGCTTAATATGGGAACAGGCATTAAGAGAGTTAGCTGGGGTCTTGAGTGTTGGCCCAGGTGTGGTGAGATTGTAGGGGTTTGGGGTTGGAGAGATTGGGGGGTGGACAGATGAGCCTTAGATTCAGCTAATGTTTGTTTCTTTTAAAGCCGAGTGAAACTACTGCAGGCGATTAATGCCCCGGTTTGATATGCAATAATTATGAATAGGTGTGTATGCAGCAAAATGACACGTCTACGAGGATCTACACCTGACCTAGCCTCTGTTGAAGATCTGAACCTAACCTTGAGCCAATTTGTGAATTTGTGGTTTTTATGATGATGAATTCTCTGGGTGCCACAGTTCAATCAAGATCTGATCAGAACTTGACTGGGTTTGTTTGACACTGTAATTCCTTACAATCCTCCCTTTGAGACTTTTGGCCATGATGCATCACTAATTTCACAACAAATATAGGCAGTTTGCAATATGGATGATTAAAACAGTGATTAAATAATGATTAAAACAGTCAAATAATGCCAAAATTTGGTAAAACTTGGTTGTTCTCTGAGTATGACCTAGTAGCTTGTAGATGTTTCACATTTCATCTCCATTGTCTTGTGATCTTTGCACTGAAACAGAAAGTGGGAAAACAAGCTTGGAAATACTGCTTGAGTTGTTTACGTTAATCTGTTCTCACAGGGTTCTGTATCTTTGGTCTGCATCTTTGTTTGGAAGCTTCTCTGTTCTAATCTTTCATCTGCAACATTTTGGTAGCCAGTCCTCTTCAGAGCATCTTAGATATGTATCTGTATGGCATTGTGTATATGCCCTGTGAACTGAGCAATGGTATTGCTAATAACTTGCTCTTTCCTAAGCATGTCTAGAATGTAACTGCCTGTGTAGTGTCATGCAGTGTAACAATGATAACTTCCACTGAACTACTATGGAGATGTTTTGGGATGCTTCCTCTATCCCTGTCTGTGTCCAAAGTCAAAAACTTGTTGAAATATTCTACTACTCTCTGCAGCTCTAGTGTTTAGATATTAATGATAGGAAACTTTAAGTGCAGATTCAACTAGCAAACTTGTGTCCATTTCATAACTTTGAACTATGGGTGTGTTCATGTACAGTATGTCTGTGCACGTGTGTCTCTGTGTGTGTGGGCGTGTCTGAACTATGGGTGTGTTCATGTATGTGGGCATGTCTGCTGCCATGCAGGTCTTGTCAGAACCATGGCGTCTGTCCACTTCTCAGACTCCAGTCCAGCAGATGGACCTCTTTGACTTGGTTAACCATCCAGACTTCATCTCACTGGGTGGAGGGTTTGGCCCAGTGAGTAACACATGCATACATTATGAAGTCAGAAGTCAGGATGTACAAATCATGCTGCACACCGCTGGCTCATGCATCACTGTGTTCCTCTGAAAGGTGGCCGATGATGGTTACGGCGTGTCCTATATCATCGTTGGTGAGAACATGATCAACTTCCATGTGTCCTGCAAACACTCTTGCCGAGAGACTGTAAGTATGCGGCCATCACTCACTCACGCATAACCATATCACTTAACATTAGGCAGGGATTTGATTTTGCCAAGGGTCAGCTAGCCAAAGTGTTAGGCCAAGGGGACTTCAGCTGCATTGACCAGGGTCAAACTTTCTTAACTGCACATTCCACATCCAGTTGGCTCCCTGTTTCACAAAGTTGAGAGAGAAGCAGAACTTCATATTGTTAATGAACAGAGACTTTAACACAAAGAAAGAATAGATGATTTGTTGATGCAAATAAAGAATAAATAATTGTGCATAATACAAAATGAGTACATTTATATAAAAAAACTTCTTCCACAGATACTTGTAGATGGGATTTCACTTCCGCATCTCAGAACATCCCCACTTTTGAAAAGCTCGTTTCACCCCTGGTGTAAGGCATCAGTGGTGTTGGTCAGATGGGGGAATTTTCGCTGGTAGTGCAAACAGTTGAGATTGTTACTGGGGATTTTTCTGCACAGTTTCCTGGTGAAACTAGGAAAAATGTTTTTTAGCTGCATTCAGGTTCTGCATGCAAAAAGGCATAACTTGCATACCAAACTCTCTTGAGACACCACAAGGCAAAAAAGAATGTGTGTGTATCTGTAGTGAGATTATGTAAGTTCTGTTCTCAGGGAGCACACATGCCTACAAATGGACAGCTATAGGTGTGCCAGCAAAATGCTGAAAACTCCCTTAAATGTCCCTGGACTTCAGAATGCAACAAGTTGAGAGAGGTTGGATGGGTGGCTGGCGTGAACTGCCTGCTTCATTTGGATTTAGGTCCTTCGTCTTAACATTCCCACCACCATGATTCACTGAGAAAGTTCTTTTGGTGGTAGGCAGTGTTGACCTTTCGCCAAAGATGCCAGTATTGGTTGTGACCAAAAAGTTCAGTTTTGGACTCATCTATCCATTGAATGGATGTCCAGAAAGCTGCAGGTTTCTCCAGGTGTTCTCTGGCAAAGCTGAGATGGGCAGCTTTGTTCCTTTTTGTGAGCATAAGCTTCTCCCTAGCAACCCTTCCTAGCAACCCTTCCATGTAAGCCATGGTGACTGAGTTTTTTTCTTATTGTGGAAGCACATAGATCTGGGCTTGCTTTTCTCAGGACTCCACATAGTCCAGAGAAACATGAATTAAAAAAATCCTGAAACATAACCTGAAGTCATCCGTTGTGAAGTTAAAGCTTAATAGAAGATGGATCATGCAACATAATGACCCAAAGCATTCCAGCAATTACAACCAAGGAATGGCTGAAGAATAAGAGGATTCATGTTCTGGACTGGCCCAGTCAAAGTCCTCACTTAAATCCAGTTAAAATGGTGTGGCAGGGCCTGAAGCGGGTAGTTCTCGCCAGCTGCCCATCCAACCTCTCTCAGTAGTGGGCAAAAATCACTTACTTTGATGAGATTTTTTTTTTTTTTTCATTTTAGACATTTGGAATCTTTAGGGTCAAACTCTCCCCAAACATGTTATTTTCCAGAATAATACAGAAATTCTTAATCTGTAAATGTTAATTCACTTATAGCCAAAGTGACAAAATAATACCCTCCTTTTTTTGCTCTAACAATAATTACGGTAATTTTACGTTTCTTCACTTTTTTGAATTTGCAAACTCGTATTGTTAAAAATCAGTGTGAAAATGTTTTTTCCAGTAGTGAGTTTTGAAAGCTTTAGTATAGGATGATATAAATATATATTGTTGCTGTCTGTGTTTTCAGGATTCCCATAAGTTTGGTGCTCAGATTAGGCAGGCTCTAATAGACCTGATGTCTCTACTCAGCACGGATTCCAGAGGAGCACAGGATAAATAACCACTATAAAAAAGAGTGAGTGTTGATGAGTGAGTGAGTGTTGATGAGTGAGTGAGTGTTGATGTGTGAATGTTAATGACTGAGGATGTGTGTGACTTAATGAGTGAGTGAGTGTTAATGTGTGAATGTTAATGAATGTGTGACTTAATGAGTGCCACATTGGTTCTTAGATGTTCTGCACTTTCTTCAGTTAGAACAGAAAATCAAATACACCAAAAAATGATCTTTTGACCCAACAGATATATGCACCAACATCTGAGTTCATTGTATACAATATACCAATATACCAATATACCAATGAATATATACAGTTGTTTGTTCCTTAATAATGATGCTGTTGTTGGCTATGACCTTATTAATGTGGTTCCCTGTGTTCATACCCATTTACTCATTACTGAAAGCACCAGACCGTATAAATAAAAATACTGTCATGTTCCTGTAGTAACCAGGGTAACCCCTTGATGATCCACACCCGTCACCTTTTTATTGCACACACTTGTTTGAATTTTACTGTTGCTGTAAATGTTTGGATGTACTGTATGACAGTCATGTAAAATTCTTTAAACCAGAGTGGTGAACAGAGTAGAACAGTCTGAATTCTTTTTCTGAACAGTCCAGAATTCTGCACCTGCAAATGTGCTTCCTGAAAAGAGGATGATGTCTCATCAGAAAAAGTGAAAGCTGTGGCAGTATTACCCACGTATTCAAGAGGAACTGGCAGTATACTCAAGTATTTGAGAGGAATTGGCAGTATACTCAAGCATTTGAGAGGAACTTGTAGAGCAACTCTGATTTTAAAAGACAAATGTTTTGATTGTAGTAGGAAGGTGTGGGGGAGTGAAATGATTGTGTTTAAGATGATTCCTGTTTTGAGATGAATAATAATGTGTGAGTAAAAATGGAAGCCACTACACAACTCCATTCTGAATGGGCATTAGACTCGAGAGAATAAAGACATTTTTGGTGTGTTAAATTTCATGGTAATACAACAATACCAATGCAATAAAAAAAATGTACTGTGGGCACAGAACGATGTTGATGTCAACAACAAAGCACTCTTTGTATGTCGTATGTTAATGGACCCAGGAATCTTTGGACCTCATCCAGCCCCTGCCCAATTCGGGGGCTTCCCTGGCTCCCCGCCTGAGTATGTGCATGTTGGGGGGCCTGCTCTCCCCAGGGAGAGACAGACACTCCCAAAGAGGATTTTCCCTCCTACTACTATGAGGAAGAGGAGTACGGATGTCCTTATGGGGATCCTGGAGTGGATGTAGGGGCTCCGACCTTCTCCTTAGAGCCACCTCGCATTCTGGGGGCAGCATCCTGCTGGCAATGCCTGCCACCCAAGTCAAGAGACTACGGGTGGTTGGGCTGAGCAACTCCTCAACTCGAAGGACACAGAGTCGGAGATGGAGGTGGAGGAGCTGGAGCTGTTTCCACAGAAGTCACCTAGGATCGGCCGGCGCCAGCCCCGGAGAATTTATAAATTGCATGTAATGAGAGCATTACAGATACCAAGAACAAAAATAAAAATACTTGTGACTAATAAAAATGGAATCAAATACAATTTGGGTTGATATTACTTACTCCAGGTCCTGAATCTCACTTCCCAAATTCAAAGTAGCCTTTATCATTTCAGCCAGTTTGATGGTCTAGCGGTGCACATATGAGGAAAACAATACTTACTGCATGTATATTTGCTTGTGTGTCAAATGCCAGTGGATACGAGACTAAGATGAACCCTCCAATGTGGTATTGGCCATTAACAGTGACTCCTGGCACCAAATAAAGGTGAGATGCTTCATATTAAATAGCATGAACTACTTGTCCATATCAGCTCTGACATGGTGCACATGCAATATATAGACATGCATGTATGTTTTTATACAGATACAAAGACATGCAATGAACATATAAAAACAGAAATCATTCAGGGCGCCTGTAGACAGTATATCTTAATTAATAAATGTATGTTAAACACGTTTACATTCTTTACTTTGACTTTAAAAGTACATTCTTACATTGTTTACTTTGGCTTGAGTCGAAGTGACGTCGCTGGATGTTTCCAAAGACACATACGACTTGGCTTTTGTTCATCAGAAAGGACCGATTGATGGATTTTCTGACAGCAGGATGTACAGAGACTATTAAACATCCAAAACAGTCGCGTGGTGGTGTGTATCTAATATTTTTACTTTATTTCCTCATTATCAATACTTTTAGATATTAATCTAAAATCCTAATTAGTTTTTCTCAGTTAATTTTCCACATTTTGACTGAATGTTGGCGTCGTTTGTATGTCGTCAGAGGGGATAGATGGGTGACTTCACAACGGAAATAGGACAGCAGCATCTCCGTTTGCTAAAATATTAGAATAACGGCGTGCCTAGCTAAGTACCTAGCTAATTGTAGGATACTTAATTTAAATAGCTTATTCTGTTTGTTTAACCACTTCTTCAGTTTTCATACAGTTTCAGTATTTGCTCGAGTCTTCATTTCTAGACACATCTCTAGACGTTCCCTCCCATGTTCAGTACAAGACCCAATGTGGCGCTTTTCGTCTGGTGGGAATGGTTGTCACAAAGTTTTATCTAAACTCAAAAGCTTGAAATTGAAAATTCTGGGGGATTTTTATCGTGACATATTTGAACACAAGGGGGCTTCCTTGAACACAAGGGGGAACTCAATACAAACATCTTACACTTTCAATATCGAAAGTAAAACGGTGCAACGTGACTCGAGTCGTTCAGAGAAGGCTGAGACTTCACAGCCTATAGAAAAGAGAACTCAGATGCATGGCTTGGAACAGATATTCAATGACAGTTTTAGGATCAGACCCAAAGCAGGATTTTAAATTAGACGCAGACAGGTTGTGTCACTGTAAATGAAACAGTAAGACAGAAATCCGGCTGTACGTTACGCATCGTAATTCTCACTGAAGGTAAGATCTTTTTTTTTTTATCCATGTCCTACGAGCATTCGACTAAATAATTTATTCAGACGTGATACAATACATCTGTGGTGTTTCTGACCTCTGTTCATTCTGTGCTACTAACTCAGGTGAGCGAGAATGTCCGTATCAGTGTGTCTCATTATGGGATCGGTACAAATTCACACACGGGTGTCAGAAAGATACTCTGAAGTTTATTAACAATATAGTAAGTTTAAATAAAAGAGATTGGTGATGTGGAATAAGAGAGTGATCGTGTGGGATAAAATGATTAGCCTAAAGTCGATTCAGCTGTGACATCAAAGGTTTGTTTGGTATAAAATTGGCTGTAATGATTTGGCACAAGATATTTGAAATTCTGTCCTGTGTACAATTACAACTGAAAATTTAACAAGCCAGAAAATCTTCAAAATAAACAAGGAAATGTAAAGATAATCTGACTCACCTAGACTTTTGTGCGTAAGACTTTTTTTCTTGTTTTAAGAAATCTTGCCAAGCAATATTTTTCTCATCTCATTGGCAGATAAATGTACTTGTTTAAAGTAATTTTTTTTATAATTTAGTTGTTGTTTTACTTATTTTTTACAATGTACCCACTGGATTATTTCAAGTGGATTAACTGCACTGCATGTGGATTTGTGTTTTTCCCCCACAGTCCATAAAACATGATGGTTTGGTAGAAATTGGCTCCCCTAAAAATTGTCTAGGGGTGGGTGGGTGTGTGTGTATGATTGTATGCCAGGATGCTTTACTGATTGATGGTGCTCCATACTGGGTGATGTGTTCCCTTTTATGCACTTTCATGCACTTAATGTAGTCCCCAGCGGGCTGTGGTTTCTGGTTGAGAGCGCGTGTAACTATGTTCATAATTTGTATCTTAGAATAAAGCTAAGGCTGTGTTTCATTTTCATAGATTAATGTGGGACCAGCGGATTCACTTAATAAAATGCTTTAAACATAATTATACAAGAGTATGACGAGATTCAATTATCTCGTCATACTCATTTGAATTATTCTAGCATTATTCAAACTGCTTTGTTGTGACTATCTTAATAAAAACAATGTTTTAAGCATCTTTGAGTGGATTTGGAAATCTGAGATGTAAAAAGAAATTGCTTAATTCAGGTTTACCTGTAGAGTCGGTTAGCATAAAGGGAAATGACCAAGGGAAAAGGGAAAATCTCAAAAGATTTGAATGTTGTTTTTTTTCTCTTGCCCTGCAGAAGTTCATGGGCTTGGTTCTTTGGCTTTCTCCACTGCCCCACCCCTTCATGCTCTGCACCAGGTCAAAGATACACAAGACCATGAAGTGATGACCTTTCATGGTTGCCACGTCAACGTAATGTGTGGCAAAGCCTGCTGCACTATGCTGGTTGTGAGTTCATGTGATGTTCTCGCATCTTTTGCATGTCACCACGTAGATGGAGGTTGACCTTATGGTCTGATCTCATGTGCTGATCATCCAAATATCTAAAAGTGTTGGACAAAAAGTAGCTCCTTACCTTTGAGTTTTCTCATGTTATAAAGATGCAGAAGATAGTACCTCCCTTTTTGCTTGCATGTGGTCAAGAGTCTTAATGCTGAGCAATGATGGTCTTCCTTGGTTTACAGACGCATGTTATTTAGTCTTTTTGCAAATATGGTAAAGTAATTGAAAATGAATTGATTAGACAAGTTGATGTAAGTTTATTAACATAGCACATTCAAAACTGATTCAAAAACACAAGTATTTTACGGAAGCAAGAATAACAACATATAGAGCATAAACTGATGCAGTAAATATAACGCAAATGGTCATGAGAATAAAATGAAAAGGAATAAGTCCGATTAGGGTATAATTCAGGCGTGTCTTAGAAAGTGAGGCACATGGGACTAGGTCTCATAGAAAGTGTATTTAAGATGAACAGGATCTGTTGTTCTCTTCCCCAGGGGGTTATTTTAACCTTCACTATCTGTGATACAAAATGTGTTGGATATAATTTGAATGATATCTTTGTAAGTATTTTATTATTAACAATTTTTCTTAAATTGTTTTAAGTTTTTTTTTTTTTTTTAATTTGTCATATGAATACTTGAATATATGAATATACTTGAATATATGAATATACTATAAGATGTTCTTGCTGTATGTTTATCTGACTGTTTAGTCAGAAATGAAAGAGACAGAAAGCAACAATATTAAATCTAGGGAAACAATTTTTATTATTTAATGTGTTGGCATTAAAGTAATTCATGTAAGTCTGTCAGAGAGGTTTTTCATTGTTGATAAATGATGCATTTGTATCGTCTGTGTATGTTTACATATGTATGTAGACGAAATATTTATTAAAAGACCATTGGTTTGCGGTCAAGAATTTCACATCCCCTGCTGAGTCTGAAAAGGTAGGATGATGCAAAAGCATTTTAATAATATACAATTATATTATATAGTTTTTAATCAAAACCAGGAAAAACCCCAATTTATAATGTGCAAATGCGTAATAGCATTTAAATTTTTTTTAATTCAAGCAGCACTAGTGCATCACCCAGAGTGACATACAACACAATGTGTATTAAGCACAAAAAAGGTGTTTTACAATTAAATGATCACATGTAGTGATACAGAGGCAGACGCAAATGAAGAGTAGAGTGAACCACAATAACCAGCCATGAGAACTGAAACTGACAAAGACTGTATACCAAACGTAATTAACCAAAAACAAGGAACAGGTCGACTAAAGCCTGAGAACCAAAACATGAACAGGACTGGAATGGAAAGTGCGTAGTTAGGGAAACCGTGACGCTAGGCAACTGTGACGCTAGGCAACCGCGACGCTAGGGGAGGGGCTATCGTGACAATATGGATACATTATCATTTATAGAGACTATGTATACTTGTCATGCATAGAACAATATTATAAAAATAAATGTAAAATCTGATGGCTGGCCACAGAAGGTCTTATTTGGTGAAGAATACAAATAGGTTACAGTACATTACCTGCAAACTGTGTGAATCCTAAGAATCTATCAGTACACTTGGATAAGTTAGTAGCTTGATTTGCACATTATAAATTGGGTTTTTTCCTGGTTTTGATTAAAAAAAACTTCCATATAACTGGGATGATAGTGTTTAGATAGTAGGTTACCAAACTGATGATGGCACAATTGCACAATCTTTTGAAACTAAGAGACTAAAATGATTTGGATTGGTGGTATTTTATCATTTGACTATGACCCTCCCTGTTTTTGTTCTTCCTGAACCACTAGTCATGATGGATTACATGTTCACCATATCGTTTGACCATTGCTTCTTCATTTCTTGCTTTGTCAGACGTGGGAAGTTAATCATTTTTCTTTACTCTTGTGTTCTTTTGTAGAAGGAGCATATTTTTCTCTCTGTCGTTAATACTCTTTGTTCTACCTGGAAGCAGAATAAAGAAAGACTTGTGGATGAATGTAGGAAAAATATATTTGAATGCAGTGATAGTCTAGACAAAGTTACACGGACATTTGAGGACATGTTAAACCGCTCTGTAAGTATATTTCTAGCTGTTTTTGGATATGTGATAAAACGAAGCAACACTTAAGGAAGGAAGCTTGAGAAGACCTTGGGTCATTTGTGTTGGTGTCATGGTCTGTTCAGGGTGAAAGTCTAACAATTATCATCTCTTATGTTTTTTTTTTTTTTTTTAGCTAAATGTAGGCTTCAAAGAAGTTTGTGATCAGCTCACCTGCAGCGATTCCTATAAAACAGACTTTATCAGGCCAGCTGCCTTCTTGGAAAAATATTATAAAATATGCTCTTGGAACCTATCATGGCCAGGTATGTGCACATCACAATGTACCTATCATGGCCAGGTATGTGCACATCACAATGTACCTATCATGGCCAGGTATGCACATCACAATGTCTAGAAGGGAATTGATCATTTTCATATGTAAAGCACTTAAAAATGATAGTATTTTAAACCTCAGTAAAATGCTCTTTTTGTCTTTTTGCGTCTCCTATCAAAACCAGCGTGCCCCAAAATACAGAGTAAGTTACCATATGTTTATTCAATTTCACATATGTCAAGTGCCACTTTGTTTTGAAAGTTCTTCATAGGTGCTCTGTGAAATGTGCAGGTTTTTGATGTCAGGGTGTATCAACAACCTGCCATTTCTACCATTTTGTTTAAAATGCTGTCTACATAGACAGCTCACAGTATTAGTAACGGAGAGGAAAACAGTCAATGATGTTTCCTTCCCACTGACTAGCGGAATTCAAGCTCTTGATTGGTATGCAGTTGCACTATTTGCTTAATGGGATTATTTAAAACAACATTTATGGAGTATTGGGTGACCCTCTTTTACATGTTTTGCTGACTTATACATTAGGGTTATTGTTTTGATATGACCGGAGGATAAAACTACCATGATATATCTGGGAACCCGTGCTATCCAAGACTTCTGAGAGCACAACCAATCAAATGTCATGACTAACTATTTCCTGCCATTCCAGGAAATTTTGACAGAATATGTGATGACAGAATGTGCGACGTTTGTACAAGGAGTGTATTCAGCAAATTTGATATTTAACAAAAGCACATATACATGCATTATCATATATTATGCATTAATTATAAGCATTACATCAGAAACCAGTTAGAAGGAACAGATGTTCACAGTGTGAACATACCCATAGTCCTTGGAAACATTTCTTTGTACTCCAGGCCTGCCGGTGACTGACACTAAGACTAAGCCACTACACGCATGTAGAACAAAGATCAGTGTCTGTTGGCTTCAGAACTGGCTCATTTATGAATCGAATCATTTATGAGTATTTATGATTGAACATAAATATTCCCAAAATGTTGCCTATAGCCTTAATCAGTCGTCATTACAATTTTCTTTCATGTTTAATAATTGAACAAGTGCCAATTAAGAGCTGCCTTTCTGAGAGTCGCCTTTTTGATGCCTCTCCGCTTAATTTTTATTTTTGGCAGATCAGGGCCTCCCATCTCATTTACTGAGACCTTAAATGCCTCCTGACATTCTATTGTACTGACCAGCTACAACATGTGCAGTTATATTCATCTGACAGAAACATAGACAATACTTGAGAGCAAGTTTCTTTCTTTGCTACAGCAGCTTTCACTAATCTTCACTAATTACATGAAATCAAGAGTCTGCACCTCCCTTAAATTGCAGTCCATCCAACTCAGTCCATCCAAAAGCATGTCAGCTTAGTGCTTGGGATAACCATCTATGGATGGTGTGCATGAAAAAAGAGAACAGACTAGCAGGACAGACTAGCAGGACAGACTAGCAGGACAGACTAGCAGGACTTCCTCTCAGTTATTGCTTTGCTGTTGGCTTTAGTACATAGCTGGACCCTGAGAAGTATTTGCTCTTGAAAACAACTCATGGTTTAACAATTGGTTTTTATTGGTATTTTTAATTACTTGATGTTTGTTTGTTTTTGTTAGGCTCTTCAATTCCCTGTCCATCTTCAGAAACGTCTAGTTCTAGTAAGTCCCTCCAATCACCCTCCTACACTCTTTAGAAACGCACAGTCTGTGTATGTGTGCAGTATTTATGTGATATATATGTGTGCGTATATTTTATACAAAAGTCCTCACAATAAATTTGGGTTTCATCCCAAATCCATCACTCTGAGGCTGAATGCTAAACAGAAGGAAGGAGCCAAGGCATCGAGGGGTCGAGGGGTCGAGGGGTCAAGGGGTCGAGGGGTCAAGGAGTCAAGGGGGGGCCGAGGACTTGTGAACATTTGAGCCATTATCCAAAAATGAAACAACAAAGATGGCTTTGAAACAGCTGGACTGAAGGACAGGACAGAGCCATTAATCACGGTAGCGCATGAATAAGATCTCAATATGCACATGGAAATGCCATAACAAAGTGGCTGGGATAGTGAACACAAACATCTATGTCAAGGATGGGCTGGAAGTGGGATATTCCCTTGAAAGTGGTGGAGAATGACCAAGCTAAGATCCTGTTGGACTTCCAGACACAGACTAACAAAATGGTAATGGCTAACCAACCAGACATAGTGGTAATGGATGAACAGCAGAAGATTGCAGTAGTGATGGATGTAGCGATCCCATGTGATAGCAATATCAGGAACAAGGAACACAAGAAAGTCAAGAAATACCAAGAGCTGAAGGAAGAGCGAGAAAATATGAGGAAGGTAAAGGCAACAATGATTCCCTCAGCGGCTGTGACCCCTCCCCCAAACTGTGGGAGTGGCTCTAGCAGATCGCAGGAATGACATCCGAGATGTCCGCCCAGATGAGTGCAGTCCTGCGAACAGCTAAGATGCTATGCAGAACCATCAAAATCCCAAACTTGAAGGAAAGGAACCGTGTGGGAGAGGGCAAGGGGTGATTTTTTTTTCATGTACTGCTTGGCATGCTGTGCTCATGAAAAAAAGGAACAGACTAACAAAATGGCCTTTCAGTTACTGGTTTGCTATTGGTAAACACACATTACTTAAAATTATTTACTGTAGCTTTCGTTAAATTAATCAATTCCCCCTCCATTTTCAGTAATGTTAGGTAATTCATTTCCTCCCACCACACTCATTAGAAACTGTGTGTGTGTGTTATTTGAAATTTCTTTTTGGATGATCCTCTTTTTCCTTCAAGCTCAGGTCCACATACACACACCCACACACACACACACACACAGACTTACATACTTTGCTACTGAAGCAAATATTTATTTGCTACTGGAGAAATATTTAAAAATATTTCACACACTTATGTAAAGCTATATCCAGCTATTATGTGTTATATATGGCTATGACATAAAACATTTTGCTCCATATTTCATTATTTTACATTAGTAAATGCTTTTCCTCGTTATTTGATTATTTGACTTGATGTTTGTGTATTATTTGGATTTTTTAGGCTCATCGACATTTTTTCCTGACATGAGTAAGTATCCACTGTCCCACTCTTTCTAAACTACTGAAGTACTGAAGTCTTTAAGAATGCAGCGAGGTTTCAGAAGTCTTCCTTCTGAAATGTTTGACAAGAGTGAACAGAAAAAGGCCCAGAAAAGTGAAACAAAAAAGTAATGTTTGTATGAAGTTTTGTATCATTGTAAAAGAGGGATTTGGTGTTGGCTCTGTCCTGTTAGATGCCATTAGCGTAGACTTGCTCTGGCACTTCAGGGAATGTTTTCCTAGACCACATTAAGGCTTCTGGTTACCAGTATGGCACTCGAAAGGAACTGCATATGTCAACATAGATGTTGGCTAGGTTCCTTCTTTGACATGCAGTTGTTTTCATAGAAACATTCATCAATCAGGAGAAGCACATAGCACTACGCAGTGGTTCCAGGGACACGGCTGAGCAGTACATTCATCCTTTTCCTGCATGTTTGCATTGAGATGGAAGCAGATGATTTGATTGCAGAGATGTAGCAATGCATTTTGCAGCAGTTGCACAACTCGGCCATTTCAGCATAATACATTGCTGTGCAATGCAACCAGCATCTTTTAAAATCCATGCTTGGGCAAATTCATGCAGGTCTAATAAACATTTACTTAATGGATAAGCAGTTCAGTTTAAATGAATAAATATTCAGTGATGTTGAATCTTACACTGCTGTGTTCTAGGCTGATTCATGAAGGTTGGGACAAAACGGTTTAAGAAATATTTACACTGTCCTAAAAAATACTTTTCATATTATACCATGTAGCAAGAGCATAATACATCAGAGCTCACCAAATACACCAGTGTTTTTAAAGGTTTTTCCCTTTATTTTCAGAGCCCCCAGCACGCCTTCAACCCAATACTCTAAAGCGTAAGTATCTTCCATTACAAGTCTTTTAAACTGACAGGACATACATACTGATACCGATTCAGTTGGTGTCCCAGACATTTTTTCTATGTGAACAAACTGAAATATTAAACCAGACGACTTCATTAAGACTTAAGAACAGGTGGTTGATTATGATGTCTGATGTTGTAGATTCAATGCAATATGCTGTAGTAGATCCAGATGGATTAATTCATGGTGATTCATTAATGATTCATTAATGGTGCCAGAACGCAGCAGCACGACTAGTCTACAACCTTTCTAAGTTCACACATGTCACCCCAGTTCTCTTCACTGGCTTCCTGTAGCTGCCCGCATCAAATTTAAAACTCTGATGTTGCTTATAAAGCCAAAAATGGACCTTTTACATGATGAGAATGGTCAAAGCGTGATCCATACCTCGAGTACTTCGAACATTAAGAACAGCTTGGCTGGAAGCACCATGCTTCAAGTCCAATGGTAGACAATATTCCAGACTTTTTTCTATCTTGGCTCCAAGATGGTGAAATGAACTTCCACTGATTGTTTGGACTGCAGAATCCCTTGCAGTCTTCAAATGCAGACTAAAGCCTCATCTATTTGTAGAGTATCTCAGACTAAAGCCTCATCTATTTGTAGAGTATCTCAGACTAAAGCCTCATCTATTTGTAGAGTATCTCAGACTAAAGACTCATCTATTTGTAGAGTATCTCAGACTAAAGACTCATCTATTTGTAGAGTATCTCCTTAACTGTTTTGATGAGTCCATATAGAGAGGCAGGTGGGGTTGTAACAGACTACCTTGTAATGACTGCTTTATAATGTTTTAATGAGGGTTTCCTGCTCTTGTTAGAAGGTAAACCCTGCTAATAAAAATGCTTCTGCACTTTTTATCAGTTATATAAGCTGTATGTCCCTTAGCACACGTGATTATCCTTGTAGTTCTTTGTTTTTTTAATATATTAAGCACTAGAGACATCCTTATCTTGTTACATTTGCTTTGGTTATTACAATGTAGAATTAAGATTAAAGGGTCATTTAAAAAGTAAAACGACACGGAGTGAAGAGGAGGTTTGAAGAGTGAAGATGGTGTTTTCTCACCATCACCGTTTTTGGGGGGACGATGGAAATATTTTTTGTAATTTTACAGAGAATGAAAATATAACACATAATACATCTAATAAAGTCACAAAATTACAAAGTAGGTGTATAGTAGGTGTATAGTAGGTATATAGTAGGTGTATAGTAGGTGTATATTAGGTGTATAGTAGGTGTATAGTAGGTGTATAGTAGGTGTATAGTAGGTATATAGTAGGTGTATAGTAGGTATATAGTAGGTGTATAGTAGGTGTATAGTAGGTATATAGTACTGGCTGATGTCCCCCATGTCTTCACTGATTAACACAGGTTCCTCTCCTTTTTCCAGCTCTGGACACTGTACTGTTGCTTTTCATCATATTACTCATCACAGTTATATCTTTTATTCTGTGCTACCTGAAGAGAGGCAGACATTGTAACCACATTTGCCAGGTAAGTTATAGCACGTTGTACCTATAGCACCTTTGCAGTGTCTACAGTCCTATTAATGTTATCAAAAAAAAAAAAACAGGGTATATCCATCCGTGTCTACAGTCCTATTGATGTTATTATAAAAACAGGGTATATCCACCCCAGTGTCTACAGTCCTATTGATGTTATT
>JAOXYF010021002.1:0-18416 GCA_028565775.1 Sternarchorhynchus goeldii
GGTAAATGCACGGCGATCCAGGCTGGTGTTGTTGTCCGGTTCCTATAAAGAGAGTCTTACCCACACAACATTATACAGGTTATTGCACATTATTAAATATTGCTCAATAGTGGTATTATATACAGTGTGGATTATTGCACATTGTTAAATATTGCACGGTAGTGGTGGGTACTGGATACTTGTCAGAGTTCCCGTTGTTCCGTTCCTGGTTTTCCCTCTTGTCCAGATTCTTTCCCAGGTTTTTGTTTTGTTTCTTGTATCACTCACCTGTTCCTTGTTTGCTTGGTTTGCTCTTGTGTGCTAGTTATTGAACTGTTTGGCTTTGTGTGGTTTCTTCTCTGTTTTACGGTTTGCTCTTTTCTTGTTGTTTTGTGTTTTGTCTTTTCTTGTACCTGTGGCTCCTTGTCTGAAGTGTTGTGTTAGCTTACCTTGTTCTTGTTCTGGTTTGTGTCTGGCTGTGGTTTTGTTCTATTGTATCATGCTAGTAGGTCTTTTTAGTTTCCTTTTCTATCTCCTGTTCTCTCTTGTTCAGTTTTGCTTGAGTTATTGTTTAGATCTGGTGTTTGTGAATGTAGTTCTGTTAGTATTTCTTGTTGTTTATCTTATGGTTATTGCATGTTATTGTGGTTCTTGTGTGTGTAGTTTTGTTATTAACCTTTTGGTGTTCCCTTGCTTTCCCTGTTGTGTATTGAATTATTAAACCCCTCCATTATTCTTGTCCTTGCCCATGGTGTCTCTTGCTCACTTGCAACTGCATTTATCCCAATCCACCCCAAATGTTATAATACTGTACAGTGAGAGTAGTGGTATTGAATAATATACAGGTATTGGACAAATTGAATGCAATGAAATTGCTGTATTCATCACAATATGAAGATAATGTCCAGTAGTGACATTTATACATATCAATAGTAGTAAATATTGCACAATAGGTGGGTAGAGGAAGGTCTGGGAGTTGGGAGCTATACTGTGAAGTGCATGAGTGTGTGAGTTTAGAGTGGTTATGGTGTTTGGGGGGAAAAAAAACTTCTTGAATCTGTTTCTCTTTTTTCTGATGCACCTGTACCGTCCTGAGGGCAACAGTTCACAGCCAGGGTGGGAGCTGTGTTTGATGATGTGTTCTGCTCTGCTGATGCAGCATGAGGTTTAGATGTCCATCAGGGAGGGGAGAGAGCTAATATTATTGGCTAATAATCTTCTCTGCTGCCTTTACTACCCTCTGAAGCCTCTCCCTGTCTGCCACGGTGCAGGAGCCATACCATACTGTGATACAGTACAGCGGCAGGCTCTCAATGGACGAGTAGTAGAAGGTCAACAGCAGGTTGCAATAAGTAGAGTATAAAAAATACAGTAGAGAGTAGAAAAATAGGCAACTGTGCAAATAGACAACTCTCAGTGTCTGAGTAATGGAGGGATCAGGGTTGGTTGAAGATTCTGGTGAAGATTGGGGTGAGCTGGTGGGCACACATTTCAGCACCTTGCCAGGTGGTCTGTCTGGGCCTCCTTGAGGTTCACTGGCAGGAGCACCCAGCTGACATCGTGCTCCTGTACAGTGAGTGGAGTGGTGCTTGAACCAGGTGGGGCCAGGGCTGGAGCAGATGACTGCTGCATAGATGTTTCAAAGCAACCGAAAAAACAGTTTAGCTCCTCTGCCAGTGATGTATTCAGGCCTCCTGTTGTCAAGACATGTTAGGACTAACTGCTTCATTCTGTACAAGTTGCAGTTTCTTTAGGGACTTTTTAGAACATCCAATTAGAAGACCATTACAGTAGTCTAATCCAGTTTCTTTCGGTTTCTTTGCATCTGATAAAATGTCTCAGCTTAGCAATATTGCATAAATAGAAAAAGGCAGATTTAGTGACACTGCATATGTGGGTGTGACACCTAAACTTTTTATGACAGATTTAGGTGTTACTAAAGACATTTACAGTAAGATGAATATTGTATAAATTGCTTCTTGCAGCTTTGGGCCCAAGAAGTAACATCTCAGCCTTATCAGAATTTAAAAGGAGAAAAGTTTTTTATAAAGGAGGACACTGCTCTCAATTTTGGGAGTAGTATTGCAATATCTGAATTAGAAGATATATACAACTGAGTATAATCAGCATAGCAATGGAAGCTAAGACCATGCCTAGGAATAATTGTGCTTAATGGTAGCATATATAATGAGAATAATATAGGGCCCAATACAGATCCTTGTGGGACACCATATTTAACTTTTGTGCATTTTGAGCATTCACTGTGTACAAATTGGTAATGATCTGTCAAGTAGGAACCAGGAGAATGCTTGACCTCTTATGCCAATGAATGTCTCCAGCCTATCCAGTAGAATGTTGTGGGAGATGGTGTCAAAAGCTGCACTAAGATCTAAAAGTATAAGAAAAGAAATGTAACTTTTTCAGAGGACATTAAGAGATCATTAACTGCTTTAGTCAGTACAGTTTTGGTGCTGTGGTGGGGTCTAAATCCAGACTGAAATAATTCAAGGACATGATTTGTCTGCAGTAAAACAGAGAGCTGCAAAGAATTTACATTCTATAGAACTTTGGAGATAAAGGACAGTTTAGAAATTGGTCTGTAGTTGGACTGGTCATGGGGATTAAGACCTGTTTTTTAAATTAGTAACTCCAAGTTTAAATGATTTGGGGATATAGCCTACACTCAGAGAAAATAATAGTGAGCAAACGTTCTATACTAATAGGCAGTAGCTCTTTGAACAAATGGGATGAGATAGCATCCAGTATACAAGGTTTGGAAGAATTTAGCAAGGAAATAAGCTACTCACAACCAGTTGGAGAAAGGTATTCTAAACAAGCATCAGAGCTGACTAAGCAGCTGACAGAATGCATTTCCAGACTGACAGGATCCGAGATCGCATAGCAAATTTTGTCAATCTTATCATTAAAGAACTTAATAAAACTATGACTGCATGAATCCTGGTTAGTTTCTATACAGTATTAAATAGGAATCTTGGATTGTTTTTCTATTAGAGACAATTTTTATATTCAATAAGGCTGTTTTTCCATGACAGTTTATATACTTCCAATTTAGAAATTCGCTATTTATGTTCCAACATTCTCAGTGGTCAAGGAAGGTGAACGAATACTTTTGGCAATATAGTGTATATGCCCAGGGAGATGAGATGTCCATGGTTTTCTGGGGATATTTCTGCAAATGCCCTCTCAGTAGAAGACTGGGAAGAGGAGGTTCGTTGATATTTGCTGTTATGTCTGGTCCCACGCTCAGAACATGCTTTAATAGTCTTTGATTTATTGGGTGGAGAGGCAAGGGCCGAGGTTAAATTTCAACCTATTTCTGAAAGGGATGATGCTGATAAGATTTTTAGCATTTTAATTAATGTGTATGGCTGCACTTAGTCAACTATTAGCCTTCAAACTCAGTTATTCCATCGGCAACAGCGTGAAGGTGAGTCTTTGAGAGTATATTCACATGCTCTTATGTCTTTAATGGAAGCAGTAAAATGTCGGGACTCTTCATGTTTCGCCAACTTTGATTTTGTTTTACACCGTCAGTTTATTGAACATGTGGGTGATGGTTGGCTGTGGAGGTAGTTACAATGACGGGTTCGTTTAAACCATGCCATAACTTTTTTGGATACCTGCAGTGAAGCTTTCTGCTGGGCAGAAGAAGGTGAGCCTATTGGTGTCCATTGGCCTTGGGTGCATTCGTGTAATGCCTGTACTGTAGTACATTGTGAGGTAGAAGACAAGGTTATTCATGCTGTGACTTCAGATGTTCAGATGATTTGGCAGGGCTTAAGAAGAGCCTTAGAATTAGATACCATTATGAAGCGGCTGGAGGTTCCTGCAGTGTCTGGCACTTTTAGGGGTGGATCTTTGAATTGTCATTCACAATATCATTTCCAAGCTGATGGTACCTGTATGTTTGCGCTGCAGTCAACTTGGACACATTGTTCATTTTTGTAAAGCCGAGTTGGGAGTCAACTCAGCTTTTAGAGGGGCATCAAGCCTTGCAACCTCACAACAGCAAAACTAGAGCCCAAGTGTTGGGAGGGGAGAATAGGGTCACTAATTTATCCTGTTCCGCTCAGCTAATTGGAAAGTGTCCAGTAGAGGAGATTGGGATTGGGTGTGTGGTTGTCTCATCTATTAGACACAGGGTCTATGGTGAGCACCTTGACCTCTCAGTTCTTTGAAGAATACTTACACAGTCAGTTGCAGTCGACTCTTCAGTCTTGCCCATGGTTGCAGTTAAAAGCTGCCAATGATTTAGGTATACTCTATTTAGGATATTTAGAAGTAGATGTCTGTATCCTGAGGAAAGTTCTGCCCAAATGAGTATACTGATTACCAAGAGTTCTGGTAATGCTGACGCTCACTTTGCTAAGGGCATTATCCCAGGTCTTGTGAGGATGAACATAATTAGTCAGCACTATAATAAGCTTTTTGTACAGCATGGGAATGCCCTTTTTTGTTCTTTGGGCAGACAATCCACACACAACCCTTCACAAACTAGTGGGCACTTTACAGGGTTCTTAGAAGCAACCTAGGTCAGGGGCTTAGGGTCATATAGATCAGCAACGGGGGCGAAGCTTGTGAACAGTGTTTTCTTGCTCTGAAGAGTAGGTTAGTCAGTGCCCCTGTGTTGCCTTTGTCTGAGGGGATAGCAGGGATTTCACTTCCCCTTGAGCTCCCTCAATGTTTGTACTACTGACCTTGTATGGCATAGATGCTACTGGCCAAAGATGTGGCACGATGTTCGAAAATGGTGCAGTGAGTGTGAGCAGTGTTCAGTGGTGAAAGCTACCCACCCTAAGGTGAGAAATTTTATGGGTAGCTTGTTAGCAACTAGACCACTGGAGATTGTGGCCATTTATTTCATAGTTATGGAATGGGCTAGCAGTGGGCTAGAGAACATATTAGTTCTTACAGATGTGTTTTCAAAGTTTACGGAAGCCTATCCAGTACCTGATCATAAGGCCAACACAGTGGTAAAGGTACTGACTGAAAAATAGTTTTATGTGTATGGGTTTCCCAGGAGGATACATTCAGACCAGGGTTGTAGCTTTGAGAGAGAACTGCTAAAATGACTTTGTGAGATCTATGGGATTGAAAAGAGTAGGACAACTCATTATCATCCAGAAGGTAATAGCCAGCGCAAACAGTTTAATAGAACGTTACATGATTTGCTCCGGACCTTGCCTGCAGATAAGAAGTGAAAATGGCCCCAACTATTTCCACAGCTTTTGTGAGCATATAACACTATTGTACACCTGTCCACACAGTATTCTCTGTATGAATTGATGTTTGGTCAGAAACCTCAGGTACCAGTGGATTGTCTGTTGGGGGTGGCAGTTGAAGAGATTACTCATGTTAACCCTTTAGAATGGGTGACATAGCATTGGGAATATCTTTCAGATGTGTATATAGGTGCAAAGAGGCATTTGGAGGCAGTAGCAGACTATCATAGTAATGACCCGGCACCTATTCACCCTGTGGGTACGTTGGTTCATTGTAAAAAACATTTTCATGGTAGAAACAATAATTCAGGACAAGTGGAGTTCCACTGTCTATGAGGTTGGGGAGTGTTTAGATGATGTGGGTACCCTATATAAGGTTAAGCCTACTGGAAGTGAAAGTCCCTATAAAACGGTACTGAACCCGGAAGTACAGTAGTTATGGTAAACCCATTGGTACTAATCGGTGGAAGGGTTCCTAGACTGGCCATAGCACCATATGCAGAGAGGGGTATGGAGGAGGAAAGTCTGCCTGAGGGAACCTTATTCATTGTACAACCTAGGGATGTGTCTGTAGAGTCAAGACCTCAGGATCTTACATTAGATTTAGATCTGGGGCCAGTCCAAATGGACGAGGTACCTACATATGGGGTATGTTCTCCCCTAGCAGCTGTTTTAGTTCCGACCCCGGGCCAGTAAGAAGAGGAAATAGTGCCTCCATTGGAGGTTAGGGGTTCTACTCACAGTACAGCTGGGCAGCACGTAAATGCTTTTCATCTCCCTCTGTCAGCCTTAACAAATTTTAGCCAGGGTCTTGTGATGCCCATCTTTAGGTCAGCCATGTTCCGACCATGGCAGTAGATTGATTTCTGACTGAGGGCGAAAAATGTAAACTAGGGGTGAAATGTGGTAGGGTTGAGGTGTTGCTGCTATTGATGCCAACTGAGAGGTGGGTGGAAACCACCTTAATTTGTGACCATCACAGTATGGGGATGATAAAAGACCCGGGGTTTGGAACAGAAGAACGAGGCACCTAAAGGTGGTGAATCTACAGAGTTTGAGTCCCTCTGAATCTAGAAGCAGGATTCCAGCCTGGCTGTCGGTAGGTAGTAGTTTTAATTTATATTGTTTAGTGATAGATGGCGCCCACCATGGCAGACGTCTTTGTGTGTTCCTCCAGTAACCAACACTACATAGTATTTATTTTAACTTTGTTTGTTTTAAATGTACTGTATATTCATGGGACATTTAGTTACAGTAGAGAGGCTCTCCTGGAGATCGGTAAAGTTCGCCATGAACTTACCTTTAGCCTTTCTGACTTCAGCTTTCTTTTATGCTCGGACTCCACCAGCGCCGGCCGGCAAGGCCCAGCAGCACCGGCCTCGGATGAGCGACGCAGCTGAATAACAGATCGGCCGAAGCGGAAGCATGGCAAGAGAGGTGGGCTACATGCTAGGCTAAAGGCTAGGGCTACACGACCACCGTTACCTAGCCTGCTGCTAGCTAACGTTCGCTCCCTCGAAAACAAGCTGGATGAGCTGAGAACCAGAATAACAGCTCAACATGAGATCAGAGAGTGTTGTGCTTTGATTTTTACGGAAACCTGCCTCTCGAATAGCATGCCGGAATTGGCGATAGTGATGTAACATTTGAAGCGATGCCTCGGAGCCTGTGTTGAGCAAAAAGGGGCGTGCCAGATGAAGCCCCGGTTCGAGGCGTGTGTCATTACCATAAAAATCACATGACTGATGACAAACAAGGCCTCAGATTCAGTGGGCCACGTCATTGTTTCATTTTGAGTGTCACAACCACATAAAGGGGGTTCGAGCCTCGCGGCCCTTTGTGGGTTTCGAGTTGGCGTTTGGTGTTGTGAGAGGTATGCATTGATTAATTAGTTAGAGTTAGTGGTTAAAGTTCTGTTATAAAATAGATTAGATCAGATATTATTATTATTATTATTATAGACTTTAGGCTAGTTGTCAAGCTAGGTAGGCTTCTGCCTGTCACCATGGAGCCACCCAGAAAGAGGAGGACTTCTCCTGTCTGGGAACATTTCGAATTGGTTGCTCAAAACAAGGTATATCATAGCTGTATTTAAATGTCATCATTATGACCTTCTCCATAGCCTATATATAACCTTTCCTCATGTTTTTTTTTTTCATAATGAAGGTAAAGTGCTTGCTCTGTCATAAGGAGCTCACTTACAGCAACAACACATCCTCCATGCTGCGACATTACAGAGCAATACATGAGCTTGCCCAGTCTGCTGACAGTGGTCCAGACACCAGTCAAAGTAATAGATAATCTATCTTAAATTATTCATATCATGTGGTTGGTCCCAATAATGTCCCCCTTTACATTTTGTTTTAGATTTCAGAAAGAAAATGGTGGATGATGCCCTAGTTAATATGGTCATCAAAGACTCCCAGCCCTTTTCCATTGTGTAAGATGTGGGTTTTAAGGAGCTCATTCGTGTACTGGATCCAACATGCATTCTGCCAACCAGACAGGCGCGTATTGTCTGGTATTGTATAGGGACATGGATTAAGTGTTTCATTGCTACTTGAACATTAAATGAATTGTAATTCATATTTGTGTTTACAGACACTGAATGCAATGGTGGACAAGCAGTATGAAGAGGCTAAGGAGAAGGCCAAGGAGAAACTCCAACAAGTTGTGTCTGTCAGCCTCACATCAGACATGTGGACTTCCATCAACATGGACGCATACCTTGCCGTGATCTGTCATTTCATTGATGGAGAGGACCAGCTTGGGACAATTTTGCTTGGGGTAGAGCATTTTCCAAGCACTCATACTGCTTAGAACTTGGCATTGGCGCATACAAGATTCATGGAGGAGTGGGGCATACAGGACAAAGCTAAATGTCTAGTGATAGATGCTGCAGCCAACACGATTGCATGTGTTAACAAACTGAATGTAAGACATGCTCTATGTATTGCACATTCTTTGAATTTAATTGTCAAAAAGTCATTTGATGAAGTACCAGGTTTGTCTGAGTTGAGGGAAAAATGCCGCAAAATGGTTACATATTTCCGAACCAGCACCACTGCACAAGAAACACTGACACTAGTACAGAAGCAGATGGGACAACCTGTTCTTAAGATGATAAGTGAGGTGGACACCACGTGGAATAGCACATACAATATGTTGGAGCGCCTGTATGACCTCAGAGAACCAGTTGGAGCAGCTCTGGCCTCTCTAAGGACCGAAATAATCCCACCAACATCTTCGGAGTATGCCACCATCAAAGAGACAATTCAGGTTCTTTGTGCATTTCAGCAGGCTACTGTAGAGCTTTCAGGGGAGAAATGGGTGAGTGCATCTAAGGTTATACCTATGCTGAAGATGCTAAGCCACACTACCCAGTTTAAGACTGACAGCTTAATCACAAACATGGCAAGGCAGCTTGGTGCCAATTTGGTACGCAGGGTCATAGACCGCTCATTGAAAGCTGAGGCAATAACTGTGATGACCATGCCCACTTTACTGGACCCAAGATTAAAAAAACTGGGTTTCTTGAGCTCCACGAAATTAGAAGAAGCAATTACAAGGCTGAAAGGGAATTGTGTTGAGATAATAAGAAATACTCCCTCTTCAACCCCCCTTCAGCAAACAGAGACTTCACAAACTGGCCAATCTTCAGACAATAGTAAGTCTTTATTCAGTTTAGTAATATTATATAATGTCAATGTCATTAATAGATGTTTTTTTTCCCCTTGTACACTTATACAGAGCTCAGTTGCAACGGCTGATGCTACAATTGAAGTAGACCGTCTGAGGTGAACCTGCCAAGATCTGAAGATCCACTACTATACTGGAGCAAACAAAAACTACAATTTCCTCATTTATATCAGCTAGCACTGACATTTTTATGCACTCCAGCTTCCTCTGTGCCATGTGAAAGGGTGTTTTCTAAGGCTGGACCAAGGACTGGTTGCTTGTTATCCACCGTTTTTCCCCCGCTGTGTCTTTATATGTACATATTTGTAATTTTGACACATTGATCTGTCTGTTTAGTATTTTTTTTCTCTGTACTGTACTCAAATGGTTGGCTTGGGCAACAAGTGCATGCTTAGACAGCATAGCTGCTTATTGTTAGGTGATATAGGTAATACTCCACCATAATATTAACGGTTTGTTTTCTCTGTGTGTGTATGATTGTGTGTATTGCTATCACTGGGTTGATTTTGTTTTTAGTATTTGATAATGAGATTTAAGATGCATTATCTGTACAGTAATAGAAATACAATAACTTTCTGGGTGATGTTTCTTTTTGTGAATTTGGCGGAGTAAAGTTTATTGATAACATCCTTGTTACCTAGCCAATTGTGGATCTGCTTACAGCCAACTCTTGTCGCTATTAACTGTATGCTGGTGTCACACTGCTACTTTTATGAATGTTAAATAAATTTTGCTTAGTGTAGAACAGTTGAGTTAAATCATTCATTTGAGTATGTTCTGTGCAGGATTCGCTACCCGTAAACTGGGGTGGCATAGTCAGGGGGTTTAAACAACAAAAAAAGATAAGGGTGTTGTAGTGTTCACAGAACGAGTTTAATAAAACACAGACAATGCGCTTCGGTCACTCTCTGGCATGCGAATGTCGCCAACCTTTTTTATTACTATTATAAAACTGTCGCACTCTGGCGCACCTTGCTTACGTCATCAACCAGTGAACTCCTAGCTATACCCAAAATACTACAGGTGTGTTGCATATCTTGTCAGTACTCGTTCACCTGGTACCTGGTCACACATGTTAGCAGATGTATTAGTTTGTTTATTTTGATAATAGGTGGGCCGACGAATATCGTTTAAACGCAATTCGTATGTTTTGACGTGTGACATCCCTCTTACAAACGAACCGTTCATGTATCCACGAATAGAAAGATATTGCAACATACAATAGGTCACCAAGATGCTATGGCCATTTATTAGTATCTTTTGCCATTGTGGTGGTAGTTATGTACAACAATTATCATACATAAAACATTCAAACAGGAGCATATCGTGACCTTACGCCAACACAACAAACAAAAGAAACTAACGCCAACCCCCCCCCCCCAACTTCGCTAAACAAGGAAAGAAAAAAACAAAACGACAAACATAAAACACCATCCTTATCCATACACATGGATCCAAATAAAACACAACACCCAGCCCTACAACTCCAACGTAAGAAACACTAACTTCAAAATAAACTGGGAATATGTGTTCACATCTTGTTACTCCTCAATCTGATAACAAGTCACCAGCCGCAAACTCATGTGAGCAGCAAGTCTTTATCTTGTGGTTACCCAATCGGATCGTTGGTACAGAAGTCTCTCTCTCTCTCAACACTCAACAGGTTAGTAAGAGGACTTCAGAAGCAAAGTTGGCAAAAACCCCGGTAATAGCCAACCATACCCCAAAAATTACGAAGCTCACGCTTTGTGGTAGGCACAGAGTACGCCATTATAGCTTCCACCTTTGCATTCACAGTATACACACAACCCTGTCCCACTTCTTTATCCAAGTATACCACGGTGGCTTTTCCAAACTCGTACTTTGCCAGATTTAGAGTAAAAGAAGCTGAGTGTAAGTGCTTAAAAACAGAACCCAATATTTCTAAATGCTCCGCCCAAGTTTCGGAATGGACAACATCATCCAGACATGACTCACACTTGGGTAAACCACTCAACACACGATTCATTAATTGTTGGAATGTAGCTATGGAATTTTTCATGCCAAAAGCAATAAAGGTATACGGAAGGCATTGATCAGGTGTTACAAATGCAGAGATTTCAGAGGTGTGTGATGTCAAAACCACCTGCCAATAACTCTTCAATAAATGAAGATTGCTTTTACATATTTTGCTGAACTTACTCTATTGATGCAGTCATCTATTCACGGTAAAGGAAAAAGCATCAGACCAAGTCACAGCATTCACCTTATGACAATCAGTACAAAAACGTGAAGTACCGTCTGGTTTTGGTATGAGGATACATGGTGAGCTTCAGAGACTAGAGCTTGTAATAGCAAATCCATGATCCACCAAATATTTCACTTCCACTTACAAACATGCACATTTTGTGGGATTCACTCAATACACATGCTGCTTTATAGGAGGATGATCACCAACCTCAATATCGTGAACAATCTCAGTAGTTTGGGTAGGAATGTCAGAAAACAAACTGGGATATCGGGTAGTCAAGGATCTAATATCAGAACTCTCATTCGACTCTAGATGTGGCAATTACCCATCCAAATTACACAGTATAGTTGAATTTGGTAATCAGGCTACAGTTTCTGACACAGTGGGTACAAACTCATCTTGCTCCGGCATCAATGATACAACAGCAGAAGAAACAACTGTAGGCTTTAGCTGTCAATAAGGAAAATAATGTTTCAACATGTGACATACACAAGTTTTGCCATTGGTCTTTTAAAAGCTTTAAAGGACCTCTAACTGTGTGACCAAAAACCAACTGAGCTGGACTAAAACCAAGAGACTCTTGAACTGTTTTACGAACTGCAAATAAAACCAAAGGTATTCCTTCAACCCACTTTTGTCCTATCTCTAGACAGTATTTGCGCAACATAGATTTCAAGGTTTGGTTGCTCCCTGTGACTCTGGGTAATATGCATTCGACACCCTATGTTTAATCGATAACTGTTCCAAAACTTGAGGAAAAACAATTTAGACATAAAATTCGATCCCTGGTCTGTCTGAACATATTCTGGTAAACCAACAGTGGAACAGAAACTAAGCAGGGCTTTAATTAGCTTGGACTTCAAAGAGTGTATGTTCAAAGAAAGTATTGCCTTCGCATAATCATGGACTAGTGCTAAAACCTGGGATTGATACTTTTCTAGCACGTCTATCTGAACAACAGTACGCCACTCTTGATCTGGATCATGCACTTCCTTATCAATACCCCATCATCCCATAATTACACAGCAACTGCAGAACTAACCTCTCTAACAACGTCCACACGCTCTCTGCATGGACGTAATGAAGGATCAATTAGCTGAGAATGCCTAAGCTGTTCTCTTATAGCACAAAGACCCACTGTATTAAAAACCACAGGAGGTGTATAGTGACTTTTTAACAGTTTTCTCCACCTCAGGCTTCACAGTAAGAACTCTGTCGAGAACCAATTTGATTGATAAATCCATACATTTAACTTATGACTCTGCGCACAGGTTGTGATACATGTAGGAAACACATGACTTAATTCCCCCTCTTCTGCATCCGATATGACATCAGTACTAACAGGATTGGCCACCACTTCTGAGACAGGCAAAACTCCTCTCCCTGCCAAAAAATTGCCTAGTATAAAGGTAACCCCAGTAACAAGCAACGTGGCATAAACCCCAACCATAACTGCACCTGTGACAAGTTCCGATTGCAAATTAACAGAATTTAATGGAACGCGAACATAACCAGAGCCCATTCTTTGAATTAATTGATCCACCTCACAATAAGTTTCCTTACTCAAAGGTAAAATTCCCACATCCCTTAAAATAGTTAGTTACCCGGTATAGGGACCATCCCATTTATCAGAAAAGGAGCAAATGTAACATCTATGTCTTTCCCCAGAATACTGCACCCAATTACTTTTCTCTGAGTAACTGGTCTCATTAAAGCAAAAAGTCACACATTTTTCCATTTCAATACTTGACAGTCAGCTATGAAGTGAGCGGGTTTTTGACAATAAAAATATACTTGAGTCTCTGGGACTTTAACCCAGTCCCCATCTTTCTTACTCTTATCACTCACAGAGCGGAGATTTTCAACGGGATACCATCTGACATTATCCATCTGCATAGCAAGAGGATTCTCATCAGCCACAATAGCCACATACACTGCAGATAAAAATTAGAGAATACACAATTTTGTAAATGTCATGGTCATTGTGTAGTCCTATGTGAAATTATCCTAACAGGAGTGAAATAGCAGTATTTTAAGCTTTTTTCATAAATTGTATATATTATAAAACACAGCATAAAAAACATAAATGATATAATTGAAAAAGAACACTGATCAAAATTAGACAACACTTTCAGATAGCTGCAAATTATTGGTGTTAATCTGGCACCTGGTGCTTATTTCATTAATTATCTGACAACCCCAACTTTCCAGTTTTCACTGACTTTGCAAAAATGGTGAGCTGTTCCAAAGTGACTGAAACCCTCTGGCAGCAGGTTGTCCAGATGAAGGCCAAAGGGGTGACCCTATCAGCCATAGCAAGAGAAGTTGGTCATTCCAAGTCTGTGATTTCTAGAATATTGCATCTTTACAACATCACAAACTCATTCAAGTCCCCCAAGAAGGCTGGTCGCCCACGAAAGACAAATGCAAGAGAGGACAGGATAATGTGGAGAATCTCCATGGGTATTTGGTTTAACACTGCAGCTGGAATCGCTCGCCAGTTCAGCATGGAACAGGGTAAGGATCTGTCTCGTCATACAGCGTCTTGATGTTTAAGAGCATTTGGACTGAAAGCCCACTCTGCACTGACCAAACCTCTCATTGGCAGAAAGAATCAAAACCTTTGCTGAGGAGCATGTTGTGTGGACAGAGGAGAAGTGGTCCATTTTAGTTCATTTTAGTGATGAAAGCAAGTTTATTTGGGTCTGATGGGAGACATTATGTTCATCAAGACATTATGTTCATCAACAAACTGGGGAAAGACTGAACCGAAAGTGTGTAAAGAAGTCAGTGAAAGGTGGAGGAGGAAGTGTCATGGTTTGGGGAATGTTTTTGGCAGCATGAGTTGGACCTCTCATACAGCTACATGGAAGAGTGAATGTAAGTGTATATCACAACCTTCTTCAACAACACATGGTTCCTTCCTTGCGTTCATCACTCAATCAGTCAGCAATTTTCATGCAGGACAATGCCCCCTATCACAACAAAACGGGTAAAGCAGTTCCTTGAAAACATTGAAACAATGAAATGGCCAGCCCAGAGTTCTGATCTAAACTCAATAGAAAACCTCTGGAAAATCCTTGGTGACAAAATTATGGCCAAGAAACCCACAAGAGTCACAGAACTGTGGAAGAGACTGGAAGAAGAGTGGACCAAAATCACACCAGAGCGGTGTGAGAGACTAGTGATGTCCTGTGGTGCAGGATGTGCTGAAGTCATTCTTACTGATTACTGACTGTTGTAACCTCTGCGCTACAGTCATTGCTGTTCTCTAATTATGATCATCACGTTTTTTGCAAATTAAAGGTTTCATGTTGATATACTTTGGTTATTTTGTAAAACACTGTTCTAGTGGCATGGTGTACAAAAAATCCTTCAAATGTTGATCAATGTAGAATATTATTTCTGAAAAAATCAAGTGTTTATACATTGTTCTCTAATTTTGATCTCCAGTGTATATCTCTGTTCATTTAAACACAGCGCCCTCATGTGGATGACTTGAAAGCAAACATTTTACCAAGCCCAATTAATCTACGTCAAGGATATAACAGAGTGGTCAGAAACGGCATTTTCAAAGTGAATATTAAAATAGCCAGCTATAACTACCTTATCAGCTAATACCACTATATTAGATATGATGTTCTACGATGTTTTATTTTAGAAAATTACAGGATTCTCTCTGCCACATCTGTTTATGACTCACCCTTGATGCATGTCTTACCTCGGTCACATAAATGCTCCGACCAGTAACACATTATACATTACCGCTAAATTGAAACTCCCAAGCTAGCAAAATGAACAAAAAACAAACATCTTTGGAAAGTTTCTTTGCGCAGGGTAAAAGAGACAGAGAGGAGACAGAAGAAGAGCCTACTTCAAAGAAAAAGAAAGCTGCATTTACAGACAATACAATGAGTCCTACTTGAAATATGGATTTATTGCGACAGGTTGTTCCCACGCACCAAGCCCGCTCTGCGTAATATGCGGTGACGTGCTCTGTAATGTGGCAATGAAGCCTTCAAAACTGCTTCGCTACTTGGAGACCAAGCATTCTGCATTAAAAGACAAGCCTTGTCTTCAGTCTTATGTTTAAGATATATTTAACCTTTCCTAATACGACCAGAGAGTGTGGGGCTGAGAGGCCATTATTCATGTTATGATGTTGGCACGATGTTACGAGGATACTGCTAATAAAGTCGCATACACAGTGGATTCATGTTAATTATTATATTTAAAAAATACCAATTTTTATGCTTATATAATTTTATTTTGTTATATTTATCCACCACACCTTAAATATTGTGAAAATATTGTCTGAGATTAAACTGTGGTGCAAAAAAGGTTGGGGAGCGCTGCTTTAGATGTCAAGGACATCTTAATATTTATAGATTGTCACGTCTCATCGGGCATCCAGCTGCCAAGCTACGCCCACCTTGCCACGCTCTCAATCACCAGTGTATTGAGCGCACCTGTCACCAATCACCATTGGACTACTTAAAGTCCTCATGCAGCACACTCAGTGCTGCACATTAGCTAGCCAGCCGAACTGCTACCAGCCTCTGTTACACGCTGCTCTACGGTCGTTGCCTTGACTCTATCTCTTTGTTATTGTTGTTTTGCTGCTTTGTTTGTGCGCCACTGGCAACTCTGTTTCAATAAAACCCTTCAGTATGTTTCCAGTAGCGTCTGCTCCTGCTCACTCGCCGTCACAGAATGTGCAGCCTGAGTGGAGCGGAGTTTCATCTGCTGATGCCCCTCCTCCCACGGAGTCTCCCAAGACGGCCATGGAGCCCGTTCAGGCGGAGCTGGCTCAGCTACGGGCCATGGTGAACACCCTAGCCCAGCACGTCCAGGTCCTCATCCCGGAAGTACAAAGTAGGTCTCCGGCTTCAATGGTGGCAGAGGGCTTTCGTGGCAACCTTGCCACACCGAGTCTCTATGACGGAAACCCTGAGACCTGCAAGGGCTTCTTGGTTCAGTGTGGTCTCTACTTCGCTTACCAACCGAGCTTACTGGATAGCGCCAAGGTGGCCTTTGTCATATCTCGGCTAACTGGAAGGGCTCTCACGTGGGGAGCTACCTTGGTTACCAGCTCCTCCCCTTTTACCTCGGATTACAACGCTTTCGTCCAGGAACGAACTACTACCTTTTTACTACCCAAAACGGGGATGAGTGTGTGGGCAAGCTCTGCTCCATTTAAAGCAAGGAGCGCGTAGCGCGGCGGACTACGCCATGGAGTTCCACACCTTTGCCGCCGGGACGAGATGGAACGAGGCTGCATTGGTAGACACCTTCATGCATGGCCTCAGGGGTGAGATCCAAGCAGAACTGACCCTAAGGACCGAGGGAGCAGACCTGAACACCGTGATCGGTAAGGCCATAGCGTATAACCGTCTGCTAGGGGAGGGACAGCGACCCCCTACGTCCTCTGCCGGTGGTACCGCCCAGTCAGGTGCCCGCCGAGAAGGACCCGGAAGAACCCATGCAGGTGGGTAACGCGAGGCGTCAGGCTCCTCCTCCTGCCCCCAAAGGAGAACCCAGGGTGAGTAGCATTCCCTCTAATCTCTTCGGAGTTCCGTTGAGCATAATACACAGTGGGAGTGTTCAGCGCTTGTGGACTCGGGGGCAGCTACGGACGTGATGGACAGTGAGTACGCCAGGTCCATCGGTGCACGAGCCATCCCGTTACCAACACCTAGACGTGTGGTGGCCATAGACGGAAGGCCAGTTGGAGAGGGTCTCGTCACACATCGGACTACAGGAATCACAATAAAGATTGGTGACCATTGTGAACGTGCCTCCTTCCTATTATTGCCTTCTCTCTCACACCCCTTGACTTTAGGGCTTCCCTGGCTACGTCGCCATGAGCCTCAGCTCTCCTGGAGGGAGAACCGGGTGCTGAAGTGGGGGGGAAGGATGTCACACACATGTCTGACAGGTGGAGCCCTTGCAGTCCACATCCGTTGAGAGCCCCAACGTCCATCACGCTCAGCCGTACCGGGATCTGGCGGAAGTCTTCAGCCCACAGCGGTCCACCCAGCTCCCCCCTCAGCGACCATGGGATTGCGCTGTGGAGCTGAGGGAAGATGCGGTCCTGCCCCGGGGTAAGGTGTATCCTCTGTCCCTCGAAGAGATCATGGCCCGCTATGTCCAGGAGGCTCTGGCTCAGGGGTACATTCGCCCCTCCACCTCCCCGGCGTCTGCGAGTGTCTTCTTCGTGAAGAAGGACTGAGGACTGTGCCCCTGCGTCGACTACCAGGGTCTTAACACCCTCCTCAAGCCGTACCCGTACCCCCTCCCCTTGGTACCGGCGGCCCTAGAACAGCTGAGACACGCCACTATCTTCATGAAGTTAGACCTCCGCAGCGCCTATAACCTGGTAAGAACCAGGGAAGGAGATGAATGGAAGACCGTTCAGTACGGCCACTAGGCAATGAGTACCTGGTTCTTCCATATGGCCTCGCCATCGCTCCTTCCGTCTTCCAGGCATTCTTTAATGAGGTCTTACGAGAGTATTTGGGGAGATCAGTCGTGTACATCGATGACATATTGATCTACTCTCCCTCTCTTGACCAACATGTACGGGACGTATGAGCCGTCCTGAGTACGCTGATGCATAACAACCTGTTTTGCAAACTCATGGAATTCGCATTTCTCCTCGCAGAGGTCAGTTTTCTTGGTTACGTCATCCGGAAAGGGGCAGTAAGTATGCAACCGTGCAAGGTGGAGGCGGTGACTGGATGGCCAAAACCTCACACTAGGAGGGATCTGCAACGCTTCCTGGGTTTTGCTAACTTTTATAGGCGATTTATTAGGTCATTCAGCACCTTGGCGAAACCCCTGACAGACCTCCTGAGGGGACAGAGCCAGGTGTCCCCTCAGGGGACAGGCTGAGGTGGGGCTCCAACGAAGAGGAGGTCTTCCTGGAACTCAAGAAGGCCTTCACTACAGCACCAGTGCTTCAGCAACCTGACCCCAGTTGTCCATTCTTGGTGGAGGTGGACACCTCAAACTCCGGAGTGGGGGCTGTGTTATCGCAGAAGCCCAAAAAGGGAGGTAAGGCAAAACCAATAGCCTACTTCTCCAAAAAACTGTTGCCTGCAGAGAGGAACTATGGCATGGGAGACCGTGAACTATTGGCAATGAAACTAGCCCTAGAGGAATGGAAGCACTGGTTGGAGGGAGCTTGAATCAGAATCAGAATCAGATTTATTTGGCCAAGTATGTTTACACACACAAGGAATTTGGTTCCGGTTGATGTTGAC
>JAOXYF010021003.1:0-18413 GCA_028565775.1 Sternarchorhynchus goeldii
CATATATAACCATATATAACCTAAACCATACCATTGATATATAAGATATAGACAATATATAAACCATATATAACCATATATAACCTAAACCATACCATTGATATATAAGATATAGACAATATATAAACCATATATAACCATATATAACCTAAACCATATATAAGCATATATATTACCTGAACTATATATAACCTAGACCATAACATTGTACTGTTAATGAAGTAAGTGAATGCGCTCTCCGTGCATGTTTTGGACAGATTGCAATTTATGATCTAAATGTTTCTTTTCTCACCTTTGCCCAAAAAAAAGCTACTTAGCCATATTCTGTCTATAAGAATTTTCTGAATTTTAATTTAACTTAATCAACAACAAAAGCGACAATTTAAGAACAGCTTTTGAATCCATTCCAGATGTCTTGATCCCATTTCGATTTTTGGTTGTATTATTAAAAAGGTACATATGGTTCCCCAGAATGAAACTGCATCTCATCTTTTCTTTTTTTGCAAAGAACTGCAGCTGTGTGAATATTTCCAGCAACGTGTCCCTTTCTACCTTCCTGATCTGAACAGACTGCACCAGGTAACATCACTTGATTCATGAGCCCAAATACATCACCGAGACCTGCTGAGTCCTATTGCATCTGCTCCGGTTTATTAAAAAAGATCCACAAAATAAAGCGATTAAAATATGATTCTCATTTCATACTGTACATCGATTGACCAATTAAGGAGTGGAATGTTTCTTTGTTTTTGTAACAAGGAAAAATTAGTGTGACCTTGCTGTAACCCTTGATGTTGGCCTTTCAATGAACAACTCTGACACTGCAAACAATCACTGAAAGAACAAATCCTAAATAAGGTATATGCCAACCCTGAGGAGCTAGTCCCTGCTTTCCTAGCTTCCAGAAGGGACCATGCTGCAGTGTGTAACTGCAGTGTGTCGCAGATGGCGGTCCCCCTCATCGCCTGAAAAGGACATACTTTTCTCGATTTTAATCAGTATTCCCCCCACCTGAGTCTTGTTAATGTTTATCACCTGGGTTATTTAAGGATCTTTGTCACTTTTCTCTCTGTGAGATATTGTTGATTTTCCTACGTTTCTGTGCTGTTCCAGTTCTTTGTGTTTATTATTTTCTCTGGCAATTCGACACCTTACACTGTTTCTCACTTTCTTTGTTGGATTAACTCGTATTTCATCTACTTGTCTTTCGTCTGTTAATAAACCAGCAGTTGGAGTCACTTGCTCTCCTGCTACTTTAGGGGGTGAAAATAAAATGGTAGGACCATGGCAGAATGAATGGGGTACTGAGCAATGGGGAACCGGAGGCTGTTCTGGGAGCTGGGCCTGAAGGGGCAGTGGCTTGGGGCATCAACTCCAGCAGGAAGCTTGCAGGAGCTGGACCTGGGACAGGTAGCAGGGCGGGAACAGGAACGGGGGCAAGAGCAGAAATTGGCTGAGGGTCGATTGCCCCCTTGACAACGTAGGGTGCAACAAAAAAACAATAAAAACAATAGCTGTTTACACTGTTGGTGTAATGTCTTGGAAAACCTTGCCCAGAATAATTGTAATAAACCTTCCGTATTCCTTGCCTCTTGGGCTCTTGTATTCGCGATTGACATCTGTCCATTCCAGTGCTCATCCCTGAGGAATTTCCTCATTTGGAGTCTTATTAGGTTACATCTTTATTAAGATCAACGTTAAAGTTGTTAATTTGGCACATGCTGCCATTACAGTATGTTGAAGGTCTTCCTTCAGTAGTTTACTGTTAAGACAAAAGATCATTATCAATTCCTATAAAACCTAATGTGGTGCTCCAGAGAATATTATGTATGCAGGCTCTAGGTGTTTTTTTTGCTAGCCTACATGTAGTTTTTTTTTAAGTTTATTTCATGCTTCAGTCTTGTTCCATTTCTCAACCTATCACACTTCCCCGTTAACCAGTACATGGTAGCCCTCCTCATCTTCCTCATTTCCCAGCTCCCCCAGGGAAGGAGACTTCGTCCCTTGACCTGTTCCGAACAGAGAGGCTGGCAGGTATTGGGGTATTCCAGCACATTCCACAAACTAGCAGCAGGCATTTATAACAGCCTCGTTAAAGACTTTAAAACCGAACCCCTTCCCTCAACCAGTGTATCACCTCCACTACGCGGTCTGATCCACGTGCCACACTTCAGACCTGCCAGCACCCCTGAACCCATGGAGGCTTTGTTCTCTGTGGAGAAGAAACAAAGGCTGAGCAGTAGCTCTGGTGGCATCTCAGAGCTGTGAAAGAGCCCATCACCAGTTCAGTTCAGCAGGGGTCTATTCACCTCCCCACTTCCACCGTACACACAGTCGCCCCGTATTGATTACTGTGGAGCAAATGATGTAACAGTTCAGCATCCTTCTGGTAGTCAACACACACAACACCAAGTGGTAACTGAGAGAGGGCTGGTCCACAGCCCTCATTCACTACCTGTACTTGTTCTTGATGTAAGTTAGGCTGGAAAATCTCAGCTCACACAAATACGTCCTTGAGAAAGTTAACAGAAATACAGTGACTCTGCTTGAAACTAGGGTACTCCTGTGCCAACAATATACCAAACAAAGTCTTAACATCTTATTTGTAATGCGCGGTCTTCCCTGATGTGTTGCAGGCTGCTCTAGTAATAGCAGAGTTGTCCAGTACACATGAAGAGTTGTGGACCCTCTCAAACTACACAAAAGACTCACTACCAGTGACTAAATCTCTCATCTAGCGTGATCAGGCACTGAGAAATGCAGTTGTAAAGTGTGCTGTTGTTTTGAGGGATCACTGAAGAGGGTAAACAAGCCTGCCTTGTTCCACAAAGTAGCACCAGAGTGAGCTTCGATCTGAAGCCATGGTGTGTCAGACAAGGTGAGATGTTCTTTGTCTCACTTTTCAGCTCAATGAGATGCTAAAAAATGTGAATCAGAGATAAGAATTTCCCGCATTCACCCTTAGAAAATATCTCGGCTACCATAAAACTAGCCTTCAGTGCTTTCCCTGACACGTTTACACACTTTTTCATCTTTCTTGTCAGTTATGTTCAACATATTTTTGGCCTTAGTGAATCCTCTGCACCCGTGCTGACTGGTGATGAACGCTTTTGTTGTCAAGTGTCTATTAAGATTTCTCAGAACCATTTGCTTGGTTTTACAATTTCATACCACATACCAGGCACATATGGAGGGGCTGTGATGGATTCGGATTTTGTTGCTGTGCTACTTCTGGATGATGAAGCTGGTGGTTCACGTTCAGTGTTCAGAGTTCTCTGATGATCAAAAACTGTCCTGTGCTGGATTGTGTACTTCACGCAACGCTCTCTTGATGCAAGCAGTTTGCGCAGCCATAACCCCAGAGCTGAAGTCATAGCATGAGGAAAGGGGCACATGAGATCATTTACGAGGGGCCAATGGCCTGCGTTTTCATGATAAGTCATGTAGTTATTATTTTTCTGAATTTCAATTAATTTGTAGATGTGTAATTGCATTTACATGATAAACCACTATTTTTGCAATTTTTATTTATTAGGTTAGTAGCACAAGTATTTTTTTTTTCATTGAGACAGATACCCCAATCTTAAATGAATTAGTCAAGACAAAATGGCCAAAACGATATAGCAAAGCCTCTTCCTCTTAAGTTTAATCAGTTCTAATGAAAAGGTCCTCATTGTAGGTATTGCTCAATTGATTTGGAAGCTTTTGTGTTTCTTTACACAAATCACTGGCAAATTCTCAGGTACTGATCAGACATTGATCAGGTATTGATCAGCCCTCTAAACTGCTGGGAAGAGAAGAAGTCCCATTTCTCCTGTCTGACGTCTTGGCATTTGGCCTTTATCGATTAGTAGCATGAGACAGGTGTTCTGAAACAACTTCACAAGCAGACTTGCGAGATGGGTGAGGGTTGTGAAGGCTTTTAATTTGAAAACACAGCTCATGATATCACACACTTCCAGGCTTAAATGATACTTTGCAATTCTTAAAATCACGACACCAACTTTGATCAAGTACACTAACAAATGCAAACATGTTGCTATTTACAGAAAATGTTGTTAATAGAAAATGAATAAAATATTGCCACATTCCTGAAGTGTCTGAGGTAAAAGTACGTGTTCTGAATGTGATTTAACAGATAACGATGAGATCGGCGTTTATCAGCCCAACCTTAAAACCTTGCTGATTAAAAGTATCCAATGAATGAACTGAAATATAGATTATCTGAAACTGCTATCAGCACTGAAACACATTTGTATAAATGAAGAATTTCCAGAATATGATTGCACATCTTAAGATTCACATTTACCACATTGAACAGACACACTATACAACATCAAGCTTGTTACAGAGGTAGGTGAACGCAGTGTTAGGAGTCTTGACCAAGGGCTGCTATATTATTGATAAAATACCAAGTTCTTTACCAGATCGGATTTGAACCCCAGTCCTCCTACATGAGAAGCATCAACCTTATTAGACTCTTGGGTTTCTTTCACTGAATGAGTTACATCAACAAACTTTTTCTTTCACACTCTTTAAAGCTTAGCATCTGATTCGTCTCATCAGTCACTCATTGCATATATGCAGTAAAACACACACACATCAGTTCTGTCTGTCATTCTCACAAAAATGTAAACAAATATATGACATATATCAACAGTAAAGCAAAAAACTACTGTTGTAAAAGTAGGTTTCATTTATAAATATCATTGAACAGCTTAGATAAAAATAAAGGTAGTTTCGACACTAAGGTATATGTGTATGTTCCCTGTCCCTGTCTGGGACAGGCAGAAACACAAACAAAATTACACTGAGGCAGCCCTGGAACTGAGAGAGTGTGTGGGTGTGTGTGTTATTTCCACCTCCAGCAAGGTGGAGATGGATATAAACTGTGACACAGACAAAAGCAATAAAATCGAAGCCATCTGCTAGCACCACCACTGAAACTTTGAGACTGAACCGGGGTCTAACAGATAAAGGTACCCAAATGCACACTAATCACAGTGTGAAGTAGCCAAGATTCAAGATCAACCAAAATCAATATGTTCCAAAATCAACCAGCAGTTTGTTTCTTACAGCTTTCTTTGGTTGGATTCATTGGTGAGATCCAATGTGAATTATTTCGCCTGTAGTTTCCTCTTACTTCCGAGCAAACAAAGTCATTTATGTTCAGGGTCTGACAAATATACACCCAGCTGTGTGAACTGCAGGGGGAGCCAAGCTGAAACTGATTGGAATCTGTGGTTGAGAGACCCACACAAGCGACAGGCTTGGCCCATAAGTCCATGCCAACCTGGTTGGGTCCTGCCCGTGCAGTTAAGAGAAATGAAAAAATGACCTTTTTGCAACGAGAGCGATGTGGCTTCATCAGGGACATGACTTTTGGATGTTGATGAGCACTTTTTTGGCTGGTGTTTTTGTCCAAAGCAACTAATAATTATGACTGATTACATTTTGAGAAATTAAGGAGTACAGACATTGTTCAGGAGCTCAGCAGTGTGGGGGGGGGGGGGGGGCGGACCAGCAACCTTCCTTTGTAGTCCTAGCTGAGTGCCATAACAACTGAGCTACTACTGCCCAATGAACAAGTTAAAATTCTAAAAAACAATAGCTACATTTTCATGACTTTTCATGAAAATGCAGGCCATTTAACACTCGTAAATGATCAAAATTGATCTTATGTGCCCCTTTCCCCAGGCTACGACATCAGCGCTGGGGTCATGACCACTGGGGACAAACAGTTTTTGATCAGCAGAGAACTCTGAACACTGAACGTGAACCACCAGCTTCATCATCCAGGTGTAGATCAGCAACGAGTCCCAGTGGAGACCAGCAGTGAGTCAAAGAAACAACAGTACAATGACAGCGGCTTGTCGCATGGATTCATCCTCACCAGGAATCCATCAAAGCCCCTGCATATGTGCCTGGTATGTGGTATGAAATTGTAAAACCAAGCAAATGGTTCTGAGCAAAACTTAACTTAGACACTTGACAACTAAAGCGTTCATCACCAGTCAGCACGGGTGCAGAGGATTCACAAAGTCCAAAAATATGTTGAACATAGTTGACAAGGAAGATGAAAAAGTGTGTAAACGTGTCAGGGAAGTCCAAGAATATGTTGGAAATGTGAGCACAGGGCCTCTCTAAGGCGACTGGCAACAGTGATATTACCAGCATGCAATGCAATTATCAACAAATGCCACAAGCAGCAAAAGAACTTACAAACGTTCCAGTGTCTGGACAACTGGAAGGGGAATCAATGATGTTTTCAGATATTGAAAGAAAAAAATCGGATCTAGCTGGAAATTTTCCTTATAAGTCAAGGAATGAATCAATGTCAGTGGGCTCGCCCAGCTTTGGTTAAGTGTTTTATTCACAGATGGGGCCATTTCAGAGAAAACATTTTCTTTTGCAAACCAATGCCCAACAAAACAACCAGATAGGAGATTTGTGCCACAGCATGCCAAACACACTGCCAGACACACACACACACACACACCACCTGCTCCTCTCCCACTCACCTGTTAATCGATTGTTACTCATCATTATGAGCACCTGTGCCCTGTTTGTATTCACCCTATATAAACCCCACAGATACTCTGAGCCAATGCTGTGTATTGATCCCCTTCAGTGCCTAAGAAGACAACCTTTTGAGTAGCCTGGTCTTCATCGCCGCCGTCACAATTTATCATGTGACATCTGAGTATCATGTGACATCTGAGTATCATGTGACATCTGGTGGATCAAGGTGGGTGTATAAACATCTGCATTGCTGGACCATTGCCCTGATGGCTGATGTAAAGGGTTCTTCTTCAGGAGGGTCAGAGCGCAAAAGCTGAAGGTGTGAAACACTCCCTGCTTCCTTCACAGGAAGGAACTAGCAACAAAAATGCTGACAAAAGAACTTTCAGATGTACTGGGGGAGAGTGAGGGGGAAATTGTTCATTTCAGCAAAGGTGCAGAGCCATTAAAAGCTTGTTTGCTTTTCAGTTCTATGGCAGGAACAGGAGCAGAACATCACTTTCTGTTGGAAAGCTGCCTCTCACCAGTCCCTAAGAGAACAGGGTGGTTGTCTGCCCCAGATTCATGTTAGGTTTGCTATTGATCGAAAATCACATTTAGTCCATTTGGTGTGAGTGTGTGTGTGTGTGTGTGTGTGTGTGCGAGTGTGTGTCAGGAACGGCAGAGTCTATTTGTTTTTGTACATTATAAGTTGCTGTGACTGAAAAGAGACTGAAAAGTCTCTGTGCTGCGCTATAGAGAAACAGAGTGTGTGATCTCTCTCAGACGGACCTGCTTCGGACCGATGGAAGCTAGAGGCGTACTGAGAGCACGCGATAATGACCCCCAGTAGGGCCTCCTCCTACCACAGGCCTTGATCCTCAGTCACTGAAACAGCGTAGATGTGAAATAAGGCAGCTGGGAGTGTAAACACTTCGTAGGTTGTTGCAACTTCTTGAGCTGCATCAGTTGAAGATGAGGTGGTGAGGGGGAGGGGGGCGGGTCAGTGCTTCGTTATGATGGAACGCTTTGGGCTTTGGGCATCTCTGCGATTCCGATACCAAAGCAAGACCGAATCAAGAACGAAGCAAGTACAGTTCTCTTCTCGACTGAGTGGGAGTGGCTTGCCTGCACTACTTTGAACAGAGATGTTCTGAGCGGGCGTGGCTAACCTGCACGGCCATGGTCAGAGATGTTCTGAGTGGGCGTGGCTAGCCTGCACTGCTATGAAAAGAAAAGTTCTGAGTGGGCGTGGCTAACCTGTACGGCCATGCTCAGAGATGTTCTGCAGACACTGGAGTTTGATATCGTACAGAAGGAGGACTTGTTCCTGCGCCGTGAGTCCCGCCTCCGTGTCCACCTGTCAAAGGTGAAGGACAGGCTCCATAAGGTGAGTGCTGATTTACTGAAGTCATATCATTTATGACGATATAAAAAAACCTCCACCGAATCTTACCGGAAAAAGTGTTAGAACTTGTAGCAGCGTGATTAGGTTAATATACGTCTAATAGGGTACTTTAACGCACTGCGTGGGCGCAAAGAAAAATCTCACATTTTTTTTTCATTGCAACATAGGCACTTTAGAATCATTTTAAGTAATTCCTTGCAAGGCAAAAACGGTTTTCAGAATGCACGCGACATTTGTCTTTCGATAAAAGGCGCATCGTTACTGTCTTTCACTTCTGAGAATTACTGCCATTCATGAGACACTTGGGATTTGCTTTAATTTTTCAGACTTCCAAGATTAGTAATTAGTTTGAATGACTGCGCCGCGGTGCTTGTCTAGCGCTGGGTAAAATTAGCCTTTAATTAAAACGTTGCATGGTATCCTGAATTAAAACCATTGCTGCGTTCTGAAGAAAATTAACTGTCACTTCACAGCTCCAGGTACAATAATACGATTATTATACACATGCAGTAACCAGGTCAATCCATATGAATAAATCAGTTTTATCGTATTCTTAAGAAACTAATAAGACTCACTTGTTCTACAGAAAGGCCTCAGAAAGAAATAGGAACTTGCGTACTCACCTGCGCGATCGTTGTACACCAAAAAACTTCGACGCAAATCCACAGTGCTGTCGCCAGCATGTTGAATTTTCAAACTGAACAAATTCCTTTCGCTGGTCACCTCTCAACGCTCCGCCTGTAGTACTTGATATAGATTGTTTCCCGCGATACCTTTTGCTCAGATGGTAATTTGAAAAGAAGACCAAAAAGTGCACAACCGCGATTAAATTGAACCTAAGTAGACTCAGGTTTGGTTGGTTGCTTCAAAACTTACAGATGATGTTCAAAAATAGTTTGTTTGCAATACACAACGTATTTTTTTGTCTGGCGTTTTTTCACAAGACTACACCGAGTTCTAACTGACCCAAGCACGAGAGAGACTATGAATGCTTGAAAGCATTTGACTCTGAGCGAGCTTCCTCATCGGGGTGTGCCTTTTGCACGAATAGAAGCGTCACAAAATATGCGATTTAAACAGCCAAGAACAAAACAATCCAGAAGCAATAAAATCTCGCGAATGAAATTAAGACGTTGCTTCATTAGTTAAATGAAAATGATAGATTAAAATGTTTCTTCCAAGAGAGGCGTAAAACTCCAGCAGGTCAAGTTCAGCATCTTCGCACGTCAAGGTGCCTGGAAGGTTTATGGAGATGAACTATCCATGGTGCTGAAACTTCAAAAGCCGAAGTACTTTAAGTAGGCCTTTCCCTCAGCACAGAATGAAATCGAGTGTTGCCCAAACACCAAGAGCAAACACTTTCGGCAAGGTGTGCTATGTGTAAACCCACTTTTCGAGGGTGAATGGAGAGGCATTGCATGCACACATAGCGCCGCACGCGAGCCCACTTTTGAGTTCGTTGCCATGAGTTCACGAACTCTGAGACATGAGGGAACTGTTTGTCTACGGAAATTGTATGGAATATCATTGCAACGCTGCTTTTATTCAGCTCGATGAATAGGCAGAAAAGTGAGTGGAAGGGAAACAGGACGCGAATGTCTCTTACAGAACTAAATGGCTTGTGACATTTTGGCCTGTTCTTTTGAAAAATGGGTGGCAGAGAGGGCGAATAAAACAGCTACTAGTGTGCTGATTCATCTCAGATCGATTCTTATTGCTGGGGAACAAAATACGAAAGTTTCCTCACTGTTGAGGGAATCGTTCAACGCGTATTTGGCGAGATCAATTATTATTCTTCAAAAGAAAAGCAGGAGGTAATTAGTTTTAAAGATATCTCAGATATATCAGTACGCCTCCATGCCTGCCCCGGATTAGAAAAAATGACTACAAACAGGTTCGCTTGTTTTCCATATCAAAAGCAGAGCAAACCCTTTTACAAAATCAACATTATATACGAATACGCAAAGGCAGAGAATTATCACGTCAGGGTCGCCCAGAGAGAGTTTTCCTTGCTTGCTCATTAGGGATATGCACCCAACTATTTGAACAGCTGCTTTGTGACATCGCTATATAAAGAAATATGACTTCACCGAATACAAAGTTATGGTCCGATTCACAGCTCCTTCGGGTATCATAGTTTTAGATAATTAAGACATACTTCTGAGGTATCTTTTTGTTTCATTATCTACTCTACGACTTCGGCAGAAACCTCTCCACAAGTGGACGTTTTTCATTTAAAATTGATCTAGATTATCTCAATCTGCATTACTGATACTGATACATTACTGATATTTAGGTCAACAAAGATTTCCATCTGACTTGTATTGTACATTTGAAGACCTCCCCTCTCTACTACTATTGAACATGTTTAACAAACCCTAAACTAAGATTCACTAGTCTGTGATTATTATTATAGTGTGATTTCACCCCTTAATGTGGATTAAAAAAATAGCCAAAGCCTGATAGCACCAGAACAAACTGTTATTACCCATGGTAGGAACTCTCTAAAACATCCACAGTTTACATCACCTAGATTTCTTCAAATGCTGAAAAGGTTTTTGGTTGGGAGCAGTGAGAATATACCTACACAAAACAGTGGAATACATTGGCATCCACATATCTTCCATTTCATGGATGAGCCTATTATATGAAGTAGCAACTGCCTCCATTCAAATAAATGACACCTTTTTAGATTATCGTCCTCTTCTGCAGCACAAAGCAAGCATGTCCTTGATCTCCATTGCTCTACTGCAGTTGCGATAGAGTTTTTGTCTGCCTCACTCAAGCACTATGAGACTTTTGTGGTAAGTGTGACAGACTGGAAGACAAGGTCTTATTATATGTGGAAGATCTTTACTGTGTAACTTAGGCCACTCCTGCTCAAAAAGTCTTAGGCCACAATTAGATTTGCTGTTTAAGCAATGATATAAATGACAATATATTATCATTTCTAAGTACCTTTATTAAAGTGCAACCAGAAAATACAAGAATTTTGTATGCATGTGTTAGAAAATAAACAAAAAATCTGAAAAACAGCTTCTGTAAGATACAATGGCAGATATATAGTATGACCTCCCCTTACACTAAAGCAGTAGCAGGAACCTGGCTCTCTTAAAGCCTGGCAATAATATACCAGAAGATCGTTTCAGAAAACATCAGGATAGCTTCCCCCCCAAAGAAGTTCAAGATGTGCTTAGTGGGAGGTCACACTAAATACTGACTTTTTAAAAAAGTATTATAAGACATTTTGTTTCGAAATTTGTTTCTTTTTTATTTTATGTACATATTTCCCATACTTTCTGTTTGTAACTTACGGATATTAAGAAAGAATTATTATACTATTATACTATTGCTGTTAATGGTATATGGCTTTTGCACTATACTGTATATTAAACATTCTAGATAAATTTGGGCCTTCCTCAGGCTAAGAACTACATTTTTATGTATCAGTTTTTCCATAAATTTTATTGCTCATTCTCTGCCCCTTACAATAAACCCCCTCAAATATGTAAATTATTATTTTAAAGACCTGAGAATCTGCACTGCTCCATTGTTTAATGCTACACTAATGCTACACTATCATTTCCAACATAGACCGTGTTGTTAAAATAACCTCTCAAAGCCTTTCTAACAGGAACAGTACCAGGGAATAGGTTCTTGGAACAGAGATATCTGATAGTCAGTGGGAGGGGGTAATAAAACCGTTTTGTTCCTTATCAGTTTGTGGCAGACAAGAACTAATCCAGTTTAAAACCCTTCAGTGTTTATATGAGTAAAACTAAACTGGCCAAGATATATCCTGATGTCGATAACTCCTGTTCCAGATGTCATGGATCTCCAGATGATAATTCTTACATTTTGGAAATACCCCAAAAATAGAAAAATTCTGGATGGATGTTTTTCAACCTTTCTTAGATATATCCCTTAGAGCTTCACTGTTTACCCATCTGGAATGTTGTGACATGTTACAGGTGGGCTATGTGAGCAGGGCTGGGTGAGCAGGGCTATGTGAGCAGGGCTATGTGAGCAGGGCTGGGTGAGCAGGGCTATGTGAGCAGGGCTGGGTGAGCAGGGCTGGGTGAGCAGGGCTGGGTGAGCAGGGCTATGTGAGCAGGGCTGGGTGAGCAGGGCTGGGTGATATTGTCAGAGAAAAAAAGGAATCCTCATGTATGCTGATGTACCCCGTTTTTAGTTTTGTACATTTTTTTGTAAGCAAGAACCCCTGTGGCATCGTGTATTTTGTGAGTCTGAAAGAACTGACTGATGTTCTTCAAATCAAATGAAAGCATATTGGAAGTAAATTGTTGCTGCTCTCTCCTTTCTGCTGTAGACCTACACAGCAGGCATTTGAGTTCAAGAGGGAGTGGGTGTTATCCCCATTCCTTCTCTGAACAGCCTTAAAGTGCCCGCTGCAAATTACTCCATCATCCATTTGGAACTGATGAATCTTCAGAGTAAATAACATACAGTAAAGATAATACATTCGAGCAATATTATATAGTTGTGATGGAGGCTGTCTCCTCCTGAAGGAGAGGGTGGTGCGGCAAGGCTGTGATGCAAGAAGTAGCTGCTCTTTGGTATAAAGGGGCAGAGTGCATGTTCTTCACCTGTGGGACTTGGGTTCTAGCCCTGGGTCAGGACGAGCCTTTGGCTCTTCACCACAATAGTACAAACAGCATTGGCATGGGACAAATATCCATCCATGCTAGTGTAATGTTTGAGCTTTCCAAGGTACATGGTCATGTACCTCAGTGTAATACAGGGTTAAACATGCAAATCCTGGACTGTCTCCTTAGATCAATACAACCCCACCCAGTTTCTCTAAACTACAATGCCTCTCACCTGCTTCTCCACACTACGTCACTGATTATCCCACATAACGCTTTTCTTTTTCAGCAAATCTACTTGAAAACACTTCAGTTCCAGAACTCAGGAGGCAGAACAAGCAGACAAACAATGCGTTACCTGGGAAACCACATCACCGCTTATTCCCCAGGATTTTGTTTTGGTCCTAGACGTATTCTGATGTTCGTTCTTGTTGGGCAAAGCAAACTGTTCATTTCCTCGCGGTCTCAAGTGTCGGGAATTTGAAACAAAAGTAAGCACACACGACACTTCTGTGTTCTGATGTGCAGGTGTGGAGAAAGAGCCTTGTTTTTCTGCGTTTACCCGAGTTCGGTTTTGGCTGCCACATCCAGACACAACACACCCACAAAGAACTGATAAAACAACCAAGAAGGACAAAATAGACTATTATCATCCCTGAAATCCTTATTAATGTCATGTCTAGTGTGTTGTGGGGTTTTTTTTTTTTGTACTACTAAGACTAACCAAAACATATCATAATTAATAACATCCAAGTATAGGCTACTGTATAGGTTACTTTTTCTAACGAGTCTGTATTATGTCTTTGCACAGATCTGGGCTGATTCATTTCAAAAGCCACCTTGGTGTTGTCAGGCTGAATTTTGTGGAAGAAGGTGCTTTTTTTTAAAAAAAGATGATGCTGTAACTCGTACACGGCACAGGGATGTCAAAGGATCGGAACAAAAATGAGCAAAACAGAAAGACGTGGAGCTTTAACCTTTAAGAGAGAGGAAGCAGCCTGGCTGAGAGCAACAGAGGTCAGATGATAATTACACACTGAGTGAAAAATGGCATGTCTCTGAATTTCTTCCCGTAACTATTGAGGCCATTTTCATTTTCAGTCCTTTTCAAGTATTTTACGCACACACACACACACACACACACACACACAAACATTCTAGCATGCCTTTGTATGTGCACATTCAATTTACGTAGGCTTACGTAGGCTTAGAGGCTCTTTATGATATGCAGGTTTTTTGGTTGCTATATGTAACCATGACATCTCCAAACACAGTCTCTGCCCACAACTTACCACACTGCCATGGATGAAGGCACAGTCTAAAGTCACAGTCTAAAGTCACAGTCTAAAGTCACAGTTGGTAGGAAATGCTGTGAGTTCATAAAAAAAGATCATTTAGTCCCGATGGTTATTACAGTACAGTAAACTGTAATTACTGTAATTACATTATCATTACAGTACAGTAAACAATATAAAAGAATTACAGTCTGTTTATATGTTTAGTATATGACACAGGCTCAAGTTATGCATTAAGAATGTATGTTTTAGACAGATGTTAGTAGATGAAGTAACTTAAGAGGAGCTGTTGATATGGTATTGATTATTACTTAACTTCTCAGTCTACTTAACATCAGAGTGAGTTATGTGACCTAAAGTGAGTGTGACACCACTGGAGGTCAGAACTCGCACCAGAAGAGCACTTAGAGATTATCGAGGATCCCTCTCCAAAGATGGAATTCACACCAGAGTTTTAACAGAGAAGCCTTTTAGATACCAAGAGGAAATGAACATTGACTTCCCACAGGCAAATGGTAAGACACTGAGAAGAGTCTGTGTGAAAGTTGTTAGTGAGAGAAGGAAGACTAGGACTAAGACTTTAATCCAGGACAGATGTAGCTCTGTAATTTCTTTGGGTTATTGAGAGATAACCCAAAAAAGACTGGTGTCCTACAGAGGTGTGTTTCGTACACGGCCGATTCCCGAGTCTCAGTTTTAAACCCACCCAGGAAGGTCCATTCTGTTCTTTTCAGAGCGTGTCATCGTGTTCTGTTGATTGTGTTCCATTCGTTTGTTATTTTGTATATATAATGTATTTGTATATTTTGATACACATTTTTGAGAGCAGGTTTCTATCCTTGGTTTTAAATATATTCAAAGACATAGGTTGAAGTGCTGACTCATTCAATTTGTTCTGCAGTGAAATAATCGGAGACTTGTGACATCACTGGTGACATCACTGGTGACATCACTGGTGACGACACAGGTTATAAGTGCTATGAAATTATGTATGCTATACACAATATCTGTGTGTCTCTCCCTGTGTGTGTGTCAGTGTATATATATATATATATATACTGTATATATACAGTATTATGTGTGTGTGTGTTTCAGAAAGTGGGTTTAGTGAGTTTGACTTGAAGTTGAAGGAAACGTTTCACAAAGTGGATTCAGTCGAACTCTGAGTGAGTTACTATGGCAACATACTGTAAGTGGGTCTGTAAGTTACTCTTACAGCTACTCTTCTACCAAAATATTTACTGTACAGTTTTGTGATGCTCCCAGGTCAAAACTGGTCAGAAATACAGGTATCAATCGAAGCAGTTATTTAGAACTTAGCATGAAACATTAATCTGTAAATTTGCTACATTTTTTTACTTTTCAGGTGTGATTTGCTGCATGGACGCTGCTCGATTTCCCATCACGGCCTCTTCAGTAAATGACAATGATTGTGTGAATAGGACATTCATCCACAGAAATAATGTTACCATTCCAGATAAAAGATGCTTCAGAATGTACCTACTGCGGCTAATTGCCCTGCTGCGCTGGGAAGACGATGTGATTTGTTTCATATCAGCAGTAATGTGGAACCAAAGTGGCCTGGGTCTCTGTTTCAATTATCAATATTTTGTTTTTAAAAATGGTTTAAAGTGTTACTTTTCTGTACGTATATAACTTCACTAACTGCTTAACTAGGGAAGGCTAAATAGCATAAAAAATGCTTATAAAGAAATGATACCTTAGCTGTCCTATATTTTTATATAGTTGCTGCCGAGTATATTTTGTGCCTGTTGGGCACACACACACACACACACACACACAGACACACACACACACAGACACATACACACATACACACACACACACACACACACACACAGACACATACAGACACACACACACACACACACACACACACACACACACACACAGACACAGACACACAGACACACACACACACACACACACACATTATTTTTGTCATTTTTGTTATTTTTGTCATTTTCACCCATAATTCTTCATTCTTAGTTTATACTGATGGAGGTTTAAAATTAGCAACTGTGGGACATGGTTGCTGTTTATTGACAGATGAAAGGCGAGTTTTGACTAATGGTGTGTGTGTGTGTGTGTGTGTGTGTGTGTGAGAGAGAGAGAGTGAGTGTGTGTGAGAGTGAGTGAGTGAGTGTGTGTGAGTGAGTGTGTGTATGTGAGTGTGTGTGCGTGTGAGTGAGTGCGTGTGAGTGAGTGAGTGAGTGTGTGTGTGTGAGTGAGTGTGTGTGTGAGAGTGAGTGTGTGTGTGTGTATGAGAGTGTGTGTGTGTGTGTGTGAGAGAGTGTATGTGTGTATGTGTGTGTGCATGTGAGTGTGTGAGTGAGTGCGTGTGAGTGAGTGAGTGCGTGAGAGTGAGTGAGTGCATGAGAGAGTGAGTAAGTGTGTGTGAGAGTGAGTGAGTGTGTGTGAGAGTGAGTGAGTGTGTGTGAGAGTGAGTGAGTGAATGTGTGTGTGTGTGAGTGTGTGTGTGAGTGTGGGTGTGTGAGTGTGGGTGTGTGAGTGTGGGTGTGTGAGTGTGGGTGTGTGTGTGTGTGTATGCAGCTCAGATTGATACGATGCTTGTTGCACATGTTGACTCGGATGCTGGACGTTCCCCAAACATGTGGCTGCTCTGTTCCCAGCAGAAGGCAAAATTCCTCACTGTTTAAAGAGGCTGAATTCCAGAGCTGTGAGTTGGAGTGGAAACATTCACTCCCTGAAGTCTCTTACAGAATGTAGGAACTGAGAGAACATGGGCATTCGGTGGGGGACAGGAACACGCTGTGTATGTGTGTGTGTATACACATGTGTGTATGTGTGTGTGTGTGTACACGTGTGTATGTGTGTGTGTGTTTTTTTGTGTGAATGGATAGGTGTGTATGCATGTCTGTGTGTACGCACATATGTTTGGATGGATATGTTTGATGACCAGAGTTCTGTTGGCTGTGAGGGTTTGTGTGTGTGTGTGTGTGTGTGTGTGTGTTTGGATGGGTGTGTTTCACAATCTAACCATAATCCCAACCCCAACTCTAACCCTAACCATCGCATGTGTGTGTAACACATACTCTCTCTCTTTCTCTCTCCCTCCCTCTGTTAAACCTGGCTCCAGGCATATGTTTTTGTGTGTGTGTGTGTGTGTGTGTTAGGTTTGAGGGTGTGTGTGTGCGTGTTAGGTTTGAGAGTGTGTGTGTGTGTTAGGTTAGAGGATGTGTTTGAGGGTGTGTGTGTGTGTTAGGTTTGAGGGTGTGTGTGTGTGTTAGGTTTGAGGGTGTGTGTGTGTGTATGTTAGGTTTGAGATTGTGTGTGTGTGTTAGATTTGAGGGTGTGTGTGTAAAGGCCTTAGATCATAGTTCTATTAGAAACTTGCCACTTTCTCCACTACATCACATCCATCATGTTTACATCATGACATCATTCTCCAGTTGTCCACTACTGGGCCTCCCCAAGCTCACATCAGCCCAGGACACACACACACACACACGCACACACGCACACACGCTCAAACACAAACGCACAAAAATGCATGCAAATATAAACACAAACATATCCACACACATACACTCACATATTCTTTAGACATAGTTGTATGCTGGGAGGTGACTCACCTGTACACCCTGTGGTGTGTGTGCGTGTGTGTGAGATTCACCTGTACACCCCATGGTGGGTGTGTGTGTGTGTGTGCGTGACTCACCTGTACACCCTGTGGTGTGTGTGTGTGACTAGCCTGTACACCCTGTGGTGTGTGTGTGTGTGTGTGTGTGTGTGTGTGTGTGACTAACCTGTACACTCTGTGGTGTGTGTGTGTGACTCACCTGTACACCCTGTTGTCCCCTTCCTGACAGAGTAGCCCATGTTACAGTGGCAGATGAAAGAGCCCTTAGTGTTTTCACATTTTCCACTCAGGCAGATGTTAGAGTTCAATAAACACTCGTCAACATCTTAAACACACACACATATAAGCACAGATAAGCACATTTTAGAAAATAATATAAAGTCAGATTTTCCAAAGCTCATTTGGCATCGTCTTATAAAGTCAAATGGTTCAATCTCAAGTTAGTATCAAGTGCAGTATCAAAACCATCAGCATCAGTACTACCACATCAATACTAGCATATCAGTACTACCACATCAATACTAACATCAGTGCTACAGTATAAGCACTAGTATATCAATACTAGTATATCAGTACTAGTATACTAGTCTATCAAAATTAGAATATCAGTACTAGTATATCAGTACTACCACATCAGTACTAGTATATCAGTACTACAGTATAAGTACTAGTATATCAGTACTAGTATACTAGTATATCAATACTAGAATATCAGTACTAGTATATCAGTACTACAGTATAAGGACTAGTATATCAATACTCGTATATCAGTACTAATATACTAGTATATCAATCTAATATACAAGTATATCAGTACTAGCATATCAGTACTACCATATCAATACAAGTATACCAGTACTACCATATCAATACTATTATATCAGTACTAGTATATCAGTACAAGTACAGTGCATCCGGAAAGTATTCACAGCGCTTCACTTTTTCCACATTTTGTTACGTTACAGCCTTATTCCAAA